>JAPDOI010001015.1:0-237550 GCA_029168955.1 Aplectana chamaeleonis | reverse complement strand
GCCACCCGCGTAATCAATGAACGTTGCACCAAAGAAACATGGCACCACATCAATCCTTACTTGCTACAAGATAACAGAGAGTAGTGTGTATTCCTTCATCAAAGCAAACTTTGACAGCAACTATGAATGTGCGAGAACACAACCTGCATCTCTATCTATAATTTGAATTCTTTAAGTGTTCGACTCAAAAAGCGGGGGAAAAGAATATATGACAAATCAGAAGAATAGTGGGTATTATTTTTTTCCTGAAATTCGACAGAATGTGCACTTAGTTTTTTTTTGGCGTTCGGTTTAGGCACCTCCCTTTGCCCTCTCTGCAACGTCCATATGCACCCCTCTAAGTTTAACCGGGACGCGTGCCCAGCCCTGCATGCGACACGCTACCGCATTCTATACCAGTGTTTTGAGAACATTTGCACCTCTCTCGATGATACACAACAAGGCGGTAGTTACAATATGAACTACTTAGAACTTTTTACGCAATGTTACTTAACAACCAAGATTGAAAATCGCCTACCCTAAGGTCCAGCAGATTAAGAAGAAGACCACAATACTGCAACTCCTATACAAGTAATCCATCCAATAAACTTGTTTCCGAGATCATCTAGGCGCGATTCGCCTTCCATCCAATGACGTTTATCTACGACATTTGTCAGTCACACTACAATACAGCCAATACCAATTTTGTCCTTAAAGATCTGCACGATAACAAAGGCTTGTCTGTATTTCTTCTCTGAATCCTCCTTTCTGGATTTAAGAATTGGAAGGACCTACATAAGAAACATTGGCAGAAAACTTCTATTCTAGAAGCCTATTTATTAGCCTATTCCACCCTTTGATGATGGACTCTGCATCCTGTGGCCGCATTCTTGAAACTACAGAAGCCTCCCGGTAGGGTTCATAGTCAGCTCGCCGCATACATTTTTTCTAAAAACCTTCCCGGAAGGCTCCTGTGGTTTTCATGAATGCAGCCCACTGCACAGGCATCAATGATCACTAGCATCCAAGAGACATCAGGGATCAATACATGAACGGGAAACCGCATGGGCTACAGTTGGATTTGCGGCTGAAATACCAGGCAGTCTTCGGAGGAAACTCCCAGCTGTAGCCCATGATTTGCGTTCATGAATCTCAGCTCAGTTGGCCTACGACCGAAGTGATGTTGAACGCATTATTGCAAATTCTGTCTGTTTGAAAAAGTTAAGGCCCACTTTTTCCGCTTCGCCATGGCGTCGCCGCTACGGGGATCATTTATAGTCTCTCCGCTTGCGGAAAGTATTGATACTCTAACGTCCCACACGCAAGTCTCGCGCGTGCCGCGCTGGCGCGTTGAAAAAAGTATGATTAGCGCCATAGAAGTTGTGAATATACTTTCTACGTTGCGTCACGCGCTCGCAGGGACTATGAATGCTCCAGCGGCGACGCTAATGGAGGAAGCGGATCCAAAATGGGTCTGGTAATTTTGACGAGCAAGCAAAATCTGTACACGCGATCACCTGCCTATACTATCATTGCTATCATGGTAGCAGGAAATACATAGTCTTAGAAATAATAATAATAATAATGAAAATGATGGAAAACTCAGTACGATCGTCACCGCATGATGGAGTGGGTGTCTCTCTTCAGGGGTGGAGTTAGCCCATCCGTACTCTAAGGCCTATGGTATACTTTCTCGCTCTAATGGGCGACAGGCATGCAATCTAACACAAATCGTGGCGGGACCCCGCATTGGAGCAACAGCAGCTTGGTCGTCGTAGGAACAGATGTCGCGTATGGGTCGCAGCGACGTGTCGCGGAAGGGCTGACATGCCTGCAAATGTGCCATAGCCTGTCGCTACCACTGTCGCCGTCGCTGTACAGTGCACTGCGACAGCGACGAGATTTAAGGACGGGAGGCGGTCGCTGTCGCTGTGCAGAGCGACGCGACCGTGTGTCTAAAAGTAGCATACCATACCCTAACACCAAGCCCGCGTCGCTGCGCGACTGCATTCTTATTAACGTTGAGCGAAAGCATGGATAGCCCCTTATACAAATGCTGACCAGAAATTACGCTTTGTACGTATAGGACTGAGATGAGAGGCGCATATCTGACACCCCTTTGTTCAATAAGAACTAGTATCAGTGACAATTATCACAAACTCACTCGAGTTATAAATGTCGGGCTGACCATTATAACGGTGTGCTTCGTAATGTAATCAAACCACGTACATAGTTGAATTTTCAGCCACAATCATCACATTTCCACGGCAAAAAGTGGACCCCATAAACAGAGGGTCCTCGAAATAATTATACCCGGCACTCGTTCAGTATTCAACCAAATAATTTGATTACAGTATATAAAGAGCACCATCAGTAATACTTCCATTCGAATTTTCATATTTATGCACATTTAGGGTTTCCAACCCACTTTTCTGAAGCTCGCAATGGGGACTTCAATTTCCAAAAGAATGCTTCGGTTGCTTCTCTATTTATTAGGCATTATACCAGAGATAAAAACGTTAAGAGAATCAGACTCTGCAGATACCAAAGCCATGCTCTGTTGTAAATCCTTTGATTTTTTGACCCATCCCTCTCTTCTTTGCAGCCTTGCTCACAGGGCCAATGCAGACGGTAAGCTTTTGCTGCCGCGTTCCCTTCCTGGGATCGCCTTTGTTCCACCGGTGTTTCCTAGCTGAAAGATTAGCGAAAACACATGGGAGAGGCGCTAGAACCATAACATAACACTCACCCTCTACATGGCTTCCGGCGGTGAGTAGACCAGAAACGAGCTATCCAGGATATCGCTGGTTGCTTTACATGCTCATGTGTACACTTCTACACAAATTTAAAGGCAGCGTTCACGATGGCTAAATCCCCGTTTTTCTCCTGCATGAAACGTTGATCTTTGGGTTTTTCTGCAGGAGAGGTAGATCACAAGGAACGGCGACAAAGCCGAAAAGATTGTGTGAAAAAAATAGCGTGGATCTAAGCAGGACCCATTCGGATCAGCTAGCCCACAACATTGAAGAGTTCTCCATGCAAAAGAATAGCTGTCCCTGTGTCGAATATTCGTGATCTCAAGAGATATTAGCATCCATACACGCACACAGAGAAGTTTTTATTGTTGAGAGTTTTTTGGAAGGAACCCATACTGAAGAAATTAAAGCCTGTTCAGAATTAGACTGTCCGCCCACGCGGTTGGTGTGCCAAAATGTCTGAAAGTGGCCGTAGCAAATGGAATTTTCGGACGTCTTTCCACAACAACAAGCAGCTTCATATTATTCATTAATCGTCCAATACTCCTGTCCATCGAATTTTAAGTCAAAACAAATGCGCTTCCGCAACGGCCGCTCGACACCCACACCGACCTCGTGAGCCGGACGATCCTCAATTGGACGGACTTTGCGTCAAAGTCGGTTTTCTTCTTTACAAACCGAAAACCCTTCCAACTTTTTCAACCACAAGTTGGGATAATGTAAGAGCATAATGAATCGAAAAGGAAAGGACGGTTTCTCTGGAGCGTACGATTTTGGAAGATAAATCGGCGGTACTATTCTCTCTTGTCATGAGGAACTTTCAGAGAAGGACAGCAAAAGCAGTCACAAAGAAAGCATCCACGGTTAGTGTTCTCCTCCTCTCCATTTTCATATTGTATGAGCTTTTTCAAGTCTTGAGTGTTCACTTATGCATGCATAGATTATGGAAGATCATGACTTTGAAAGCGCAGTCCAAGGTCGTCGGCAAAATTTGATATTAATTATGGTCCGGCCACTGTGCGTAGTAACCCTGCCAAAGGCGGAATTTATTTTGATCGAAATCTACGTTCTCTCATTTGTTCTTGGTCTACCTTCGTTGTGTGCGATGGCTACGAACGACGAGGAAAAACAGGCCCGAGACAGCAGGTACACGATTTTCTCATCGTTCGATTTCACAATATTTGTGAGGGCACAACTCCGTTCGTTGTGGGTTTTGAGCGATTCTGGGGCCGCATGCATGAACGACTTACCCGCGAGTAGGGTATGTAACTCGGAATCTCTGCATTTCCTGTCCTATGCGTCTGTCTCAGTTTTTCCGCGGAGAAGCGAGACAGACACTATAAACCACAGACATCTGAGATTCCGAGAACCATTACCCTTACCTCGCTAGTATCATTGACCTGGTTACTATGGTAATCAATTCGAAATCCTCTCCGAGATAGGAATAAATAGAAAACCAGTCTGAGGTTGGACTGTACCTTTGAAGATGGCAATTTTGACCACTACAAAAGGAAAAGTGTTCCTGTGTTCCCAACTGTAGTGGTACTCTACTGCATTTATGCTACCCATGAAGCATCAACTCACATGAATGCCCTCTTTTCACCATCACAAAACTAGCATAACTAGATTTATAGAAAATTATGGGAACAGAATTTCAATGAAACCTGCATGGAGAGTGAATATGTGCCTCTGCTCCCAAATGTTTACTTGACTGTTTGCTTGAGAGCATCGTGCGTGCTGAAAATCACTTTCCAGTTCTTTTGTGTACATTTAGACGAATTTGGGCTATTGGCTATCACCCACAAAACCTTAGGCTCTGAAGAAAATGCGCCCGGTAAAAGTTGTATGGCCATTTGAAAACGGCTCTGGGGTCGATCATCTACCACTTCACAGAGGTCTTTCATCCTATCACTTTTTTCACAGAATGTTGATGAAACCCCGTCCTAAACAGCACGGAAAACAATTATGGCACGGACTCCCTTACACAGAAGAAACTTCGAAAAATCTACAGCGGCGGCCAAGATCTTTCCAATGCTAGAAAAAACTTCAAAAAACAATTTTTGGCGCAAAATTAAAAAATTCTTTTTTCAGTGTATTCAAACAGGTTTTCTTCACACAAACAAATGTTTTTCAGGAGCTCTTTCAAAATTTTGGTTCATTAAGGAGGATAAGCTATGTACAAAAACATGGAAAAGAAAGAAGAGTAATAATATATGGTTTTCTGCGCGGACGATGCCATTGACTTTATGACCACACTTCATCATTTAAATTCCGATCATCCCGGCCACATAGTCGCAGACGCAGTTTCTTTGCTCCTATTCTTCAGCGTTCTCTCGTGAATCTCTCCCGTGATTTGTTTATCCATCCACCCAACTGCGTGCGTGCATGTGTGTGTGGGGCACCACATCTTAGACCACTAATTACCCAGAGGCCATTGCCTAACATCTTCTTTCACAGCACTCAATTTGATTTCTTCTAATTAGTCGCCGAATTAGTCCTGTCTGTGGAAGAGCCTCAGCAATTACTTAAAGTTGTTATCCACAAGTACGCAAATATTCTGTTCATGCCTGTAAGCAAGTGTTCTCGAAGGGCAGAAAGACTGACTCCACTAAAGCTTTCCCATTGGCGTCTGGGAAGCATTGAAACCTACATTTCTATGAGCCAAGTTCAAAATCTGGCGTTAATCCCCATGGCTAGACAAGCGCAAGTCGTCCGTTCTCTGATAGTACAAGCAACATGGAGCAGATAGCGCACTTTTCTCCCGACAAAGAACATCTATATTTGATTCTGCGAAAAGAAGAATGACTATGGTGCCGCAATGGGAGTGACTCTACGATGGTTCTGCACGAAAGTGCAATGCCTTCAGGCAAAAGAAAAGCAGCAGATGCCGAAAAGGGCACAAATTCAATTATAATTGTCTTGTACCCTGCTAGGCTTCCGACTTCCTATATTTTTTTCAGATTTTCCAGCTTATTTTCAGAATCGATCTGTGCAGAAAGATTTCAGCGTTGTGCGAGAGCAGTCGTGTACGTCGAGGCTCACAGACGTAATACAGGAGCTCGAGCCCCTTCGTTGTTACCAAATCTGTATTATCATCTTACTCAAAGGCGAAGAACACCCAGAAAAATATTATTCGGATACTATGCTAAACTTGTAGAGAGTCCCACGCTGATCATAGTGGTATGTATCTCTGGAATCTTCCAAGACCCCTATGAACAGAAAATTGGTGGACGAGTTGTCTCAGGCTTGTATTTCTCTTCATTCGTAAGCGCTGCACGAATGCAAGCCAGGAGATGGAGACAGTCCGGCAATTAACTGAAGAACGAAGTTTCGTAGGAATTTCATCTAGCCATCTAGCAGCTATCGAGTTCGAAAATCTAGTAGTGGTGTGGCTCGTGGTGGTGAGCGAAGAAGGTCGGGCCTGTGGTGGTCCCTTATATATCGCTTATTTGGAGGACTTGAGATCCTTCACTTTGCACGTGTTATACAGGATGGGTCTACTACACAATCAAATAAAAATCACAAAATTCATCTCTGAGGGTGTACTGTGCCTTTAACATCGCAGAAAGCACAAAATCAGGGCAGTTATAAGAAAGGGGCGAAAAAGACGCGATAACGTTAGAGAAGTTTAAGGGTGGGTATTGTAATTGCTGCATTCCTTCTGCTAGGTCTTGCAGAAGCAGCTTTCTAGAGCAAAAAACTATTCAGGAACTCCTTGAGAAACTCTTTCTTTATGTAGTGGTCATTTCATATAAAAAACTATAGATCTTTCGTTAGGTTTAGTCCACTGAATTGTCGGTGCGGCGATGGTAGATCGTCGCTCGCGATCAAAACCCCGCTGACTGCTGGTGTCTCCAATGCCGCACGGCCGCCGCAAATGACCGCATCTGGCCCATTCGTTCCACTGAATTGAGCGAAATGCCTATACACTGCTGAAACATTTTCTGGACGTAAAGTTGTGTATGCGTTGAACCCAACAAAATTTTTTCTAAAACTTGTGTCCGATATTGAGGAGTGGGGAGGTCTGGAGAAAAATATGCACCCACGTCACAATTTTGCCCCCCAAGGTTCCCCGACACCCTACGAAAAATCAGGAGACGATTTAACACTTCCAATTCGACAGAAAATGTGCATAAATGAAGGCGGAGTGTACATTGGGGAAAGAGCTGAAAACAATGAGCAAAGCCCAAGGACCGAGTTTTGGTGTATGCCGGCTCAGGTATCCAATTCATGGCTGAAAATCGGAGAGTGGCTCTATTCACCACCCCATTTTCGAAAACAGTTTCCGAATCCGGACGAAGTTACATTCGGCACGGGTCGCGCTGATACTTTACGTTCCTTATCGTGCGTTGGCGAAAACTCGGTGCACACATGTTACAACCTAGTGCACCGACTTTGCTCTGATGCACAATCTGGAACGCAAATATTAGTTTCATCCGTGCCGACTGTAAATGCGCTTTCAGTGCTTTGCTGATACTTGAACGCAGTGTTCACGATAAAAAAACGGCCTCCGAGTTCTCACCGAAAATCGAATTAATCGGGGCCCATCGCAGCAATAATGGCGAAAGACCGGCTGAAAACGAGCCTTAGCTAGCCCTATACGGCCTATTGGTTGTGCTCTGCCCGCGCCGCCCTCTCCCCCAACGGCCAACAAAGGAGCGGGAAGGCAGGGCATAAAGCAGGCAAGTTTGAGGGCGTATAGAGCTATCTATGTTTCGTTTTTAGCCGTTCATTAACCGTTTTTATCGTGCTATGCCAGCGCGTAGCTAGATGCCTCACACGGGAACCGGAGATGCCCAGGGTTTTGGAGGCATCTAGTCTAATTTTGACCCGAGATTTTACGTAAAAACGGAGAGTTTAGCCTCAGTTGGTGAAATTTTAGCTACAGCGCCCGCACATTCTACGCAAATTCCAGCCACAGCAATCGGTCGATCGACCCACCCAGTCCTGATCCGTACTAGAAAGGCGATCCCAGCTGCGATCGACAGCTTCGCCGTTTCTTCCCCATGGCCTGCAGCATCCCAATGGTCAAAACTATCCTCGCCATGGTCTCCCAGATAGCGACACCGGGTCACCCTCTACGGCCAGCCACAGAGTGTCGAGTAATCACTCCGTGATGTGACTAGGCCAACACAGTTTAACGGCATCCCTGCGTTCCGCGTAGCCAGCGCGGGTTTAAGATTGCATTTCAGCACAGGCTGTCGCGAAATCCGTAGATTCTCGCTACAAAATTATAGCGAGAATATACGGGGTTAGCGTCAAAGAGATCAATGTGTCAAATTTAGCATTCGTTTTTACGTAGAATACGCGCAGAATTCGCACCCTTGTAGCCTCGACACAAGAATATGCGGGTTTTAGCTGTCGTAGCTAAAACCCGTGAATTCTCGCTACATGGAATGGGGCGGCGTTACGGGCCGCGCCCTCGGAGGCATCTAGCTACGCGTTGGCAGAGTGAACACTGCCTCTAAAGGTTTCTCACCGCTGTCAAGTTCACGTACGTGCAAGGAAGGTTCGTGCATTGCCCAAAGCTTCTATGTAGGGGTTATTTAGCACGCTGAACACAAATTTAGGGCAATTTAACCAGATTACAGTGGGTACGCGATTTAGATGTCGTTTCCTACCTTGTTGTTCCGAAGATCGACAAATGTACGTCAAATCCGAGCTTACCTCCCCAAATAATTTCCTCAGAAGTTTTGAGAACTCCCTCACCAAACTACTATATAAAGTCCGGTCCGAATGAGACTCTCCGCCCAAGCGGTCGGCGTGCGTGTCGAATGAATCTATTTGACTCATAAATCGATTAAGAGAAGTAGTGGACAAACAATGAATAGTATACCAGTCAGCTGTTAGGAGCAGTGAAAAGGCTCATCTAAAAAATGTCTGCTGAGGCGGCTACTCCGACCACGTAGGCGGACATTCTCACTCGGACAGATTTTACGAACCGTAACCTGCCGTAATGTAACAACTATCGATAATCCAATCTTACAATCCCGTATGGCACTCCGAATAACCCTATCAGAAAATTTCGGAGAGAACTCTATTCAGCATAGCATTTCAGAAATCATCGAAAGTTGCGCTTGGTCCTCCAATTTCACCCACTAGGAAGCCTCAAACAAAATATGCTGAGGACTTGTGAGATCGGCAAATGAACTTCAGGTTCGCGATTCCCACCCAAGCAACACCCATTGCGCAGGTATAATTAGAAGTCAGATCTGGAGGGTTTTTCATATATGCGTTCAGGACCACATGACTGGTACCTTTATGATGAATGTTCGAACAACGGGGGATTCAGAAGGAAAACGCCTACAACAGAGCCATTCCAGGCAGCTGCGGCAGACTTATTCAAATTCCACGCTCAATAGTTGCTTCAAAGACGTAGGGAGTTCGCGTAATTAATTTAGTTTGATGAATGGACGGAGCTGCGACGGTAGATCCCCGAGCATGAATCGAAACCCCGTTGGCCAGTGGTGCCCCCAACAACGCACAGCCAACCGCTTTGTCCATGCGTCAAGCAAAATCAAATACGGAAACCATACTACTTTTGGAATATCTACTATGACCAATAAGTGTTGTCTCTCTTGGAGGTAGTGAAGGGCAGTATTTCGCAATTTCGTTACAAAAAGAGTAATGTTGCGAGGGAACACTGAACATGTTCCGATTAGATCTTAAAGAGTATTTTTATTTCGTTTTCTTGCCTTTTCTGCACATTCGCTCGTCCATAACCCTTTGTCTGATCTGTTCTCTTTCTCTGGCAATCTCAGGCTCTTACCTCTTCATTTCTAGATAACGATCTCGTATACTGTCCTCCTATTAATAGGGTGGTCAGAACCCTGCCTAGCCTCCACTTTGTCCTTCTCTTCTACTGTATCTCCATTCTGAGAAAGATTCATAAAACAAAGCTTTTTACTTTTCTTCTTCCCACCATCTTATTCTGGACCCCAGTGCCTATTCTTGGTGTCACCTCTGACAGAGTGACATGAGTGACCTCTGATGAATAAATGCAAATGTGGCTGTTGGGACTATGTGGTCCTTATACGGCTAATTCCCTCTCCATTCTCTCTGTCGCTCAAAAACACGCTGAGAGGGGCCCTGTGAGAGATATGTATTACCCACTGCACTCGCTCACTGGATGGATGCGTGACCAGTAGATCGTATCTGCAATATTAATTAATTG
Organism: Aplectana chamaeleonis; assembly: GCA_029168955.1. NCBI lineage: Eukaryota > Metazoa > Nematoda > Chromadorea > Rhabditida > Cosmocercidae > Aplectana > Aplectana chamaeleonis. The sequence goes on along the minus strand of JAPDOI010001015.1, from coordinate 227,641 downwards.
TATGGTAGAGTTCTGCTATGTCAATCGAGAACTCTGGGACAAAGGTCAGAGTGGATAACTGAGTCAGCTTTTTAGGAATTGTGGGAGCTAGCGTACAAAGGTACTGGCCCTGGACCCAAAATATCTTTCTTTTGAAAAAATAGGGTTTGTCCCGGATTGCCTTTCCTCTAGTTAAAACGTACAACAATGTGGCGAGTTAGCAGCTCCTTGTGAGGATAAACTTTCAGTTGGTCTGCGAGTAACTTTGATCGTGATGCAAGTTATACATATTTTATTCTGCCAACGTCTACCTTCGTTCAGAAGCGGTAAACATTCAGTTCTTGCAGGCTCGTTTTCGAATTCTCCATTGCTCACTGAAATATGTGTGGGCCTCGATCTGTCTCCGGTTACCTCTCGGAACTTTGCTCGAAAATGAATTTAAGGGACGAGCAAGTTTCAGATTTTTCTGGAGTTTTCCATGGGTATTGAGTACATTTGGGCATTTTTGATTTGCGAAACTCTCTGATTGAATTTCGTAGCTGCTTCGTGTTACATGCAGAGTCCCTTTGTACAACTTAGTCTAGTGAATGACTAGGTTGCGGAAGTAGATCGTTGGGCGCGATCGAAACACCGTTGGTCGGTGGTGTCGCAGACCCCGCGCGGCCGGGCGCAATTTTCGCGCCGTGTCGATTCTTTGGACTAAACTTGACAAGAAGGCCATATGTACACATTTTCCATAACTGACGCTATTTTTTGCAGCATTCGAACCAACGAAACTATCAGTGTGGTCTTGTGAACCATCATCCGCATTCTCACAATCCCTCTTTTAATTGTGCGCGGAAGTCCCGAGCATTGCAGAGCTTACCTATGTTAGCTTGCAAGAGCATTTCGGAAGTTTTTGCATGTTCACAGAGCTTTCCTGAACGACGACTTTTCGACTATTTCAAAACGTGAAAACATCCCTTAGAAGGTAGCTGAGGTCGAATAATAACAATGACAAAGTTGTAGCCAAGGCATTTTCTTATAGTGAATAACTGGTAGAATACCTTGTAATTGTGAATCGATAGGTTTCTGGCCGGGTAGGGGTGTGTAAAGTCGGTCCGTAAGAAACTGTCCGCGCATGGGTTTGGCATGCGTGTTTGGCATGTTACGAAGATATTTTTTTGAACTTGAAAAACGATAAGCAGGATTACCTGGTCAGCGGTGAACAATATTCCTGTCAGCTGTTCGCAGTCATTGGACGGCTCATCTGAAATAATGCCTCTGCGACGGCTGCTCCGCACGCACGCCGACCGCTTGGGCGGACACTGTTATTCTGACGGACATTAGTTTCACTCCTAGCTAGACCTTTGAAGGAGTAGGGATCGTTTTGAGACCAAAGTACTTCCAAGTCTTCAATAACTACGAGATGCGACGGGCCATTGGAGGAACACAAATCGGGATTCAAAATTTTTCGAGAGTTCTTTAATTCATTTGTTGCACTTTTATAGCTTCTCGTACGTTTCTTTGCACTAAGCTCTTGAAGTTATCTTAGTCGGGAGATTTTCTCAGAGCCTCGAACTTCTAAAGATAATTCAAAATGATTCTAAAATATTACTTTCTCTTAAAACCTTTCATAGCCACCATAAATTTTCCAGTGATTTGCGTATGTACCAACAACAGGTTGAAAAATTCTAGAAACATATTGCACCCTCTGAAATCCAATATTCCCAGTAACTCCTAAAACTCAACATTGCAGTGCATTAAGTAGTACCCGCCACCCTTTGAAGTTCTCTAAATTCATTGTTTTCGTTTCTAGCCGAGAGAAATTCAAAAACTGAGATCAGAAGAGTGCGCTTCCATACTTTCGCCAGCAGCTGTGCATATGTATACTCTGTGACAATTTGAAATTTCCATAAAAAATCAAAAACCAAGGTCAGTGGCTCAGCCAATTTCAATTTCATGTCTCCTGAATCCTGATGTGCGAAATAGGCGAAAAAAGAATGCCGTACAGAATAAGCTGTTGTGAAAGAACTCAATTTTTGAAAAATCAAAACTGTTGAAGCAAGTCTTTGTAAGCTGAACGTTTCCTCTTGAGAAGAGAGCCTCATTTTCAAAGCTGTAAGTAGAGAAATTTCTTAGACTCGTCCGTCAAACAGCGACTTCCGCACATCCCAGCTGGCGACGAGGCCTCTCCGTAGCGGGCATCGACCGCGTGTTCACCGCCCCGTTCCTCATCCGCCCCGATTTGGAACCAGTTATTTCACGGCTCCGTACAACTTTCCCCACCGTTCTGATCCAACAGTTGTTTTTTTTTCCTAGGGGGGAGCCCCGGGATTCGCTATGAGTTTTGTGCGCTCCGCTATCGACGTTCGGCAGTGCATCGATTTTGTGTGTTGCCGGCATGAAGCATGGCATGTGCAAACTGAGAGCACAGCGGCGGCTTCAGGGCTTTTCGCAAAGGATTATAACAAGATGCGTGGTGGTGATGCGACTGGGTCACTTAGGCAGCCATCGGCCTATCCCACGTGGAGCCATTACCCTTCCTATCATCAACATCTGCCTCTGATTGCTCCGAGTGTTCCCTTTGCTCCCCCCGAAAGAGAAATTTTATAATCGAGTTCCCGCTTACGCTCGCTTGTTTTTCTTCCCTGCCGAGATTAGGACTAAGGTTGTTCCTTTTCAATCTTGAGAACTCTTACCACCATGTCCATACCATGCTTATTTTCTTTGTACCACCTTGGGTCCATGGTTACCAACTGAAGAAGAGTGATTTTTCCGTTCAGTTCATCCTGTCACGCTATTCCGGATAGATCAATACAGTTCTTCAGAATTGATAGTAAAAAAAGTTAAAAACTTGATGTGCGATTTGGTGAGATTTCCCCACTTATCTTTGTTCTGTAATTGCATTCCTGGTGATCTTCTATATATTTCATTAAAACTTTTTGACCTCTTATCTTATTTTTACTTTTTTGTTTCCGTTTTATACACTTTGCAGTGCATTCGAGGTCCGAATGAGATTGTCAGCTCAAGCTGTCGGCGTGCGTGTCGAGTGGCCGTCGCGGCCCCCATTTTTCAGACGAGCCTTCCCACACCTGCAAACAGCTGTTTGAGATATTATTCACTATTAATCCAATACTCGTGATAATCAATTAAAAAAAGAATTGGCGACGCTCGCTCGACACGAAAAAATAAATGCATTGGCGACGGTTGCTCGACACGCATGCCGACCACGTGGGCGGACAGTATCATTCGGACCAGCATTACCTGACGTTCCGGACAATAAGGCTTTCAATGCACGTCTGCCACTTTGCGCATCTGATCTTCCGTGAGCTCAATTTCGGAACGAACTTTATTTGGTGCTCCCTACGAGAAGCAGGGGAGAGGCAGATTGAGAGTATTGGAGAGAAAAGGGGAGATGCAACATGAGCGCACACTCAAGCGATGGATCCGGGTAAATTTAGCTTCGAGATGGTGGGGACATACGAAAACACGCGCTTACTACTCGTTTCCAATATTCATTGAATAGCGAAATGCCACGGCGGTGGACTTCTGATGTTCTTATTCGTTCACTGCACGTTTGTGTACATTAAAACGGTTACCTCTGGTGCAAGCCTGTAGTTTGGATCCAACGCCGGCTCAAAGGCACAGAACACCCAGGGAATCATTTGTCAGATTTTATGCTGATCTTGGAGAGTGTCGCACGCTGATCACACTGATGTCCCTAAAATCCTCCAAGACCCCCTATTAACAGAGTTATGGCTGCTTACAGATGCCTATAATTTGAGGGTGAAAAATTGGTGGATGAGTTGTCTCAGCTTTGTATTATACTTCTCTCCATTCGCGATCGCTACGCGAGAGCGAACAAGGAGATGGAGACAGTGGAGCAGGGGTGTGCGTTTTTTCGTTTTTCGTTTTTTCGGTTTTTTCGTTTTTCGGTCTTTTTGGCGAAAAAAATCGATATCGAAAAAAACGAAAAATTTTATTTTTTTTTCGGTTTTTTTCGGTTTATATTCTGGCATTCTGCGCAATGCAAATACACTTCGGTGAACCTTACCGTTCTGCGCTGACTTGTTTTAATTCATTCCTACTGTAGATGCAGACGTCTGCAGCAACTCTGCACTAGCCAAGTATTCGCTGCGCGTCAGCTGCTGGCGCGTTCGTCGATACGCAGCCTAAGCACTGGGTGTCGCGCTTGGACGCCCAGCTAATTTAGCGACCTGCCTGCCCTTCGCGTCAACCGGTTGGTCGATTTTTAACTTTTTAATGATTGGATCTGGTTTTTTTATGTTGTAACACCTGTTTTTATGTTTCTTGTTTTATTTTTTGTAGTAACTTGTTGGAGGGTCCTCGAGCATGCGGCCCGTTGAGCAAAGAAGCCCTTGCTGCGACTCCGGTGCAATGGGAGATGAGAGTACGAGACGGGTAATTCCTCTGTCAGCCAATCGGTACCGCCTTTGGGAGAAACCGCCGCCGATTGGCCGATGATGGCGAAACCCCGCCCCGTACTCCGATCTGCCTGCACCGCGATTCCCCACCCGTAGCATAGGTTCGCGACACCCTTCCCTTCCTAACAATGACCGCGCTAAATCTACCCCAGAGCCTGCCGCCTAGCTCGAATCTAATGCTCGTCAAAATTGACTTTGTCTAAATAGCGAAAAAATCGGTGGCAATTTTTACCCAAATTGCCTTTTGAAAAAATCCGGTTAGAGTTCTTCTCTACAACCTTTCATCAGGTGCTCTCGTGCCCGACCGCCCCCGTGTAGAAGTGAGATTTAAGGCTGAAAGTTATTCGGGGTTAAACTGCCTTTTCGCCACCGCCCTAAAAACCCTTCTATTCCTCTCTGTCTATGAGCGAATTCGTTTTCTGTCTCGCTATTCTGTCACTAAGGCGCTATTCATACTCCTCAACGCCAGCGCGCCACGCGTGTGACGCGCGTACGGGGCCATAGAGTTTCTACGAGCGTCACGCGCTTGAGGAGTCTATGAATACTCCAACGGCGACGCCTTAGCGGATCGGAACAAAGGGCTTTAACCCTTCTTAACAAGCAAATTCTGTACACGCGTTCACCCTGACGATATCAGAGGTTAGTAATGGAATTTATTATCCCGAAACGGAATGAAACTGATGGCGGATTAGTAGTGAAAATGCAGAAAAGGTCATTACGGCCGTCGCCGCCATGGCCGCACCGCCATGGCGGCGACGGCCCGTATTGCTATTCATACTCAACGCCACGTCCGCGCTTTACGCGCGTGCCGCGCTGGCGTTCAGCAGTATGAATAGCGCGTAAGCAATACCTGTGACACTGAAGGCCCCAAGAAACTTTCTGTTTCTATTTTTCTGCTATTTAGACATTTGCAATTTTCATGACGTTTTAAGTTACAGATAGCTGACAGGTCTGAATAATTGACGGCCGTTTCGAAAATGTTTTCAGGCGATTCTTAGACTAGCACGAGAAAGTTTTAGCTAAAACAAAAAATCCGACGACGCGACCTCCATTCTGCAGTTAACCTGCGACCCCACACTGGAAATTTTCCAACGCTGGAGAGGCACTGTGACATCACACTTGGCCACGCCCAGTTTCACGAGCCGCAAGAACTTCCTGATTCTGAAAAGGAACTTCATGTTGGTCTTCAAATCCAGTTGCGGCGCGGAAAAAGGGCGTGGCCATGTGCGATGCTGTAGTGCCCATCCTTGGTGCGATTGCCCCAATTTGTTTGGGGAGTTCGATCCGGCGAAGAGCAGCTGGCAACGGTTGTGCTGAGGTGCTGATGCAGCCGGAAGGGTCACAATTTTGCGATGCACTTGGCCACGCCCATTTTTACGTGCCTCCGCGTCATTTGAGCTCGTACCCGGGGTTTCCTTTCTTTACGAAGTCGAAAGGCTCTTCGCGACACGAAAAATAGTTATGGCCAAGAAAGTGGGTCTAACATAGCGACCCCTCCGCTTCGGTAGCACCAGTATTAATCTATAATTCTCGTCCCCTATTACATTCTCCATTACTCAAGGTGAGTTTCTGTTACGAAGTGTTTTGCATATTTGCTTGTGTGGTTTCCGAGTAGCCGTGGGTGGGGGTTCGCTTGTTGATTTGATGCTCAGAAAAGAAAGAGCCTCGGGCTCGCTTCGAGTGGCTGAAGTAAACGCAGCTGCTTTCCGCCGCACGCGTCGCATTAAGTCAGTTGAACTGATCACGGAAATACCTTTTCTGCAGAGTCAAGCCGGTCGTTGTTTAGGACTTCAGCTAAGCTACGACCCTCTCCATAGCGATCGAGAATTTTGAAATTTTTTATAATCTCCTGAATATTTCGTTTCTGGGCCGATCTTCTAACAACCCCACCTTAGATTTCCATTTTTATATAAGAATTCTACTGTGCTCATCTGGGCCAAATTCCGGTCCGCAATTGCGCCTGGACACGCTTTGCGGCCGCACGTTCAATCGAGTTTCCAGCTCCAAAGCCGACCCGATGTGGCTTTTCATACAGCGTTCTCCAATTTCGTTTAGTTTCCAGTTCCTAAAACCCACCTAGAGTCAGCAGAATGCGGCTGCGGCGCTGGAAAATCTTCCGACTCGAAAGCGCGCGGCCGCAAAGGCGTGTGGAGACGCAACTGCGGACCGGAATTTGGCCCAGATGAGCATAGTACGACCCCTCCCTCTCATGATCCGTCGAGAGACTACACCCGAGCTTGATCATGCCTTCTATGCATGACATCGACAAGCCGGTGATGTTATCCCGCTTTGGGGAGGTACGAAGTTCAGATTTTTAGATTTGTTCGATTCGATTTCGATTGTTTTTGTTCTGCAGTTTGTGGTGAATACACCAGACGATCTAGTTTGCTCGGTGCAGGTTTTGCTTCCCGAACCTACAGTCGATAATCCTAATCATACTTTGCTATCCCCTATTGAAGGTTGGCGCAAACTCAGTGCACCTATATTATAGCATATGGTACCGTATTTGCGCCGACCTTCAATAGAATAGCAAATATGATTAGGGATTCATACCAACTTGCTTCTGAAAATTTTGACATTGTCTGGAAGCAAGGCCTGCGTTCGTAACGGAAATCCCAAAAACTCAAGAAAGCGCTCAGGGAGCGAAAAATAACACGGAGGCCGTCAATATTTTTACTGTTCATCGCAAACTGCAAGAAACAAAACGGAAAATTCTCAAACAGAAAGAAGACAATATTTCCCCACCAAGCGCGGGATCAGACCAACTAAAGTTTTCCAGAATCTCATAAATGAATACCTAAAACACTTCGCATTAAAAAACTCACTCTGGATCGTGCAGAAGAGAATAAGAGACGAGATCAGCTGATTTTTACAGATGTTTTCCGCAGTGTGCAATTCGTTCAAAACCCTCGGCTTGGAGCACACGCCAACCGTGCTACACAATAGTAACGACGGAACTCTGAGCGTTCCTAACGCCCAATTTCGCCCATTAACCTCAATCACAGCTCGGCGATCTTCCTGTGCTAATTTCTCAAATCTATTAACTAACGATGCAATCTCAATAACATTATGGAATATGGTTATAACAGGGACAATACTTTTTTATGTAGGTGCCCTATTTCACTACTGACTCGCGAAAAATGGGAAGGCACGAATACCACTTCAGAAAAGTCGCAGGGAAATTCCAGTGCAAAGAATGTCAACATACACTCAAAAAGCAGGATGACGGTGCGCTACTATGTCATACATAACATTACAAGATCGAAATTACCCTGGGAAAGCGTAATCTTACAGGTACCACTTCTGGACTGCTCTACCATTTGAGAACACGCCATCCACAACTGCTAACGTGTTCTACAAAGTCTTTGTCTTCGTCCTCTTCGGAGTCGAATAGCGCTAGTGAACTATCCATCACAAAATCACAACTCTCCATCAAGGATGCATTCGAAGGATGGAAGGAAGATGGGGCCGAGCAGAACGCATTAACCAGATCAGTCATGCACATGATAGCAGTGGACTGCTTGCCCTTGAGCTTCACAGAGAAGATGGGGTTCAAATCCTTCATGAAGAAGATTCGTCCGCGTTTCAAACTGAAAAGTCGAACTACCATGACTAGGCAGGAGCTACCGAAATTGTATGCAGAGTACGACAAAAAGGTCGAAAAGGAATTGCAGCTAGCCAACCACATCACAATCGGTTTTGACTTATGGTCAGACGATGGAAACATCCATCAGGCCATCGGAGTGATTGCACATTATTTGAAAAATGGTCAGCCTGCCCATCTTCTGTTAGGGGTCGCTAACGTCAGAACCGATAGTCACACGGCAGATCTGATTGCTGAAAAGATCAGCCAAGTAATGGCTAAATATGGTATCAAGGACAAAGTCATCGCTGCTGTTAGAGATGGAGCAAGCAATGTAGTTTTGGCTGGAAAATTGTTGGAAGTTCCAAGTTTTGATTGCTTCAACCATAATCTTCATCTAGCCGCGGAGGATGGTACGAAGGCGATTCCGGGAGCAATTTCACTGATCGCGAATTACAAAAGATATGCAGAAAAATGAAGAAAAGCACGAGCGCACAAAGAGAGCTTGAGCAGCTCCAGAGCGTCTTGGAAATCCCTATAATACGGCTCAAAAAAACGTCGGCGGTTAGATGGGGGTATGTTCTCGACATGTTCCAACGCGGCTTAAGCTGCAAATCAGCCCTCGTAGTATTCCTTTCGAGACACCCGGATTGGCCTCAGTTGAATGATGGAGATTGGGAAATGATGGATGCGATTTCAAGAGTGCTGACACCTCTTCAAGTCTTCTCATCTTTTGCGCAGGTACAACCAGATGAGCCCACGTTTAAAATGATCGCCGCTTACAATTTTTAGGAGCGCGGCAACACAGCCAGCACCGTCATCCCTCTATGCAAAAAGCCTCATCGAGTCCCTAACGAAACAAAAAGAATTTCGAACAGCAAGGTAGTTGGGCTTCAAACATAAAAACCTAGTACACCTCAATCGATAAAAAGTGAATTTAGAACAGCGATTGCTAACCGACTGCAAAAAGAGCTAGCCAAATATGAAAAAATGGACTTTTTGATCATTGCGACAATAAACAGATCCACGCTTCAAGGTGAGAATATCAACTCAGGGTGCGGCGTGCGGTGGAGCTGGAACTTTTCTTGAGGCATCACTTTTCAATGAGGACACGTTGCGATTGAGTGCTTAAAATTGCACATGATTAGTTTATTCGAAGTTCAGTGAATTTCCACCCACTTTGCTCGAGCGCAAGGGTTCTTTTTTTTCCTCGCCGCCCTTCTCGTAATGACCATCACCTAAGACAAATGAGTCTAAGGTACCTTGGAATATGCACCCCACGCCGAACCCTGTTTCCACCTCAATACGAACCGATTCCAAAAAACTCCTTCTAGCTTGCGTTTCTTCGAGAGGAGAGTAAGGGCAAACTTATGATCGAAATGCTCAAAGGAAGTTATCAGGAATGTACCCTCAGATGATGATGTGGTTGTCAGCCCTGGGGATAAAACCTTCGACCCTTTCGCTGCATACCTTCAAACGGTGAAGTTATATTCTGCTGCCCTTTTCCATACTGCTTAATTCATTCCGTGGGTTTAGACTTCTGATGTTCAGCCCGCCTCCAGTTCACAAGCTGCAGTAGACAAAGAAGTGGCCGTGCGAGTGGTGAGACTAGCATTGTTTCAAATGCGTGGAAACATCATGATTTCTATCTACCCTTTAGGAAATGGAGAAATGGTTCGCCACGCCAGCTAATTCAAAGGAGAATCCATTTAACTAGTGGTCGCGCCAGGAAAACAGGGCGATCTTCCCCACAATTTTCAAAATAGCTTCCCTGTACATGTGCTGCCCTTCAGGAGCGCGGAGTTGGAGCGAACATTTTCCACAGCTGGAATTATTATTAACGACTATCGTAAACGTCTATCCCACAAACATTTTGAAATGCTGCTGACTTTGTCCAAAAACATACCACTCCTGGGTTTTGATTAGGTGATCTCTACGAATCAAGTTCGGTGTACAGAATGAAGTAGTTGTGATGTTAACTGTTGTTTTAGATTCGAATTCTTTGTTTGAAATGAAGCTGCAAGTCTAAGTCGTTTTGTTTTTCTTCTTGAGAACTATCTTTTGACCTAAATAAAACCCTTCCGAAGGCGAAATAAAAATTTTTTTTTCGGTTTTTTCGGAATTTTTCGATTTCAAATCCGAAAATTTTTCGTTTTTCGGTTTTTTCGGTTTTGAAATTTTTCGCACATGCCTGCAGTGGAGGCAATTGATTGAGGAACGACGAATTGTTGAGAACTCATCCATCTATCTAGCCGCTATCGAGTTTGGAAATCTGGTAGGGGGTGTGGCTCGTGGTGGTGTGAGAAGGAGGTCGGGCCTGTGGTGCTCGCTTATATCTCATCTACTTAGAGGAATTGAGATCTCGTATATGGCACGTGCTATGTAGGAGGGGTCTACTACAAAATCAAATATTAATCAAAAAATTCATGTCTGGGGGTGTGCTGTGCCTCGAACAATTCAAAGTATTTGCAGTGCTGCAAACATGTTAAATAACATAATGGACCACAGAGTTGTTAAAACAAAACTAATAACAGCAGTGGAAATTTTCTAGCACCTGAAGCCTAAGATCGACTGCAAAAACTTTTACAAATTTCCAGTACAGAAAACAGCTTCGAAAAATTGTGCCACTCTCTCTAGACATATAACTTATTCATTTACTGATTTATTTATTTATTTATTTGTTTATTTATTTATTTATTTATTTATTTATTTATTTGTTTTTTTTTTTATTTATTTTTTTTTTTATTTATTTATTTATTCATTATTTATTTATTTACTTGTTTATTTTTTTGTCGTTCATTATATCCGAAGAAAGCTCATCATAAATAAAATTATACAGGAAAACGGAAGAGATAAAATGTGTGTAGAGAACTGTCTCGTAGTAATTGAAATACAGTAAGTAAGCTCATTGTCCTGTAAACGGTTGTAAGGTTAGTGCAACTGGTCAATGGTAGTCGAAGAAAATGATCGATAGCGATTCTGGGCACGTGGAGGCTAATCTAGTTTGTTGAGCTTTCTCTTCCAGATATTATTTATTTATTAGCATGCACGCTAAGAAGAGTCGAAAAAGAAAACAATATGTATAAGAGATCATAGCGCGAATCTTCTACTGCTACAAACTCTTATCTACTCTGAGTCTGTTTGCCTAAAATGAATTTGAGGGAGAAATACAGTTCTACAAATCAGTTGTCTTTACAATCATTCCAAAATTCATACTTAGCGATTTCGTTTAAATTGTTTTTTGCCTAGTAGAGAGCCTCATCAGTATTGATCATTTGCAACTAGTCGAGTTGCACTTCGTGGTTGAATTCAAAAATTATTCCAGGAAAGAGTACGATTATGTGGAGAGAACATATTTACATATCTGGTTCCACTCTACGAATTCAGATTGGGGGTATTGGGTGCGCTTGGGCACATTTTTCTTCCTAGCAATAACACTTCGATATTGGAGCTGATTCTGCACACTTCTCTCGAAAAAGCGGATACAACACAAAAGTCTCACTGTCAAGTTGAACACCTCACCGTGCCCAGATGCATCCACCTATTCTATTTAGTAGCAGTATAACGCCTCTTGTGTCACAACTTACTCCTTCAATCACACTAACCTATTATGATGCGCCAAGGCACTCGAAGTGAAGCCACACCCTTCGCGGGGTGTGAGAGCATCCTAAAGCAGATTGTTGGTATTGCGGCGACATCTGGTGACCACTGGGAGGGAGGTTGCGGGAGAATAAGGTTCAATCCTTACATTTTTCGCATTTTTCCCAGCTTAAATCTGATATTTGGAGAGTGTCTCGTAAGTTGTCTTCTGATACTCTTCCTCCATTTCACCCTTTTCATAGATTGCCCGACCCCTCCTTTCCAGGCAGCATACACGCTGGTAAACGTGATTGAGATAACTACGGAAATAGAATCGTGTAGCTCAGAACACAACGCGTACGCATTTTGAAGCATAAAAAATCATCCAAAGTGCCGCTACATGAGTGAGAAGTTGATCCCGCCCCTGTATATGCCCGCCCCTGCATTTGCTGTTCTCCTCCAAAACAGGGGAGCTGGGATTTCCCACGGTCGATGACTTTTGTGGGTGGTACAATAAGTAAACCACATTCATCGACGACGGTGGGGATGGCGCAGCACCCCTGTTTTGGAGGAGGAGGGCAATTGCAGGGGGTGGAGAAATACAGGGGCGGTACCAACTTCTCACTCGTGTAGCGTCACTGTGGGTCATTTTGACGCTTTAAAATGCGTAGGCGTTGTGTTGTAGGCCATACCATTCTATTCCCGTAATTATCTCAGCTACGTTTACGAGCGTGTATGCTGCCTTTAAGAAGGTTTTCGCGGTAAAATGCTCTCATGGTTGAAAGTTTTGCGTGTCTTTTTCTGCTATTGCCCTCTACTTCTCAGGCCTACTTGTACGAAAAGTTAAAAATGAGCCACCGGGTCGAATTTCTCTTCGCAAATTACAGTGTCGTCTTAACTCTTGGCACATTTCTTGCATTAATTTTAGTCGAGGAAGTAAGAGGCGCCCGCTTAGCCGCGGTAGCCGTCGTTTCCGTCGCGACCAAAAACTTTGAGCGCGACGTTGGCAGCGCCGCGAAGGGTAGCGTGGTCAGTCCTTCACCGTTCATTTCTAGACTGAGAAAAATGAGGCGACTCTACTTTCACGTCAATCACTCTGAAAGATGCCGATTTTCGCGACAGCACATATCGCCTTCCTCGCTCATTTGAGAGTGAGCGGAGTAAGCAGCGTAGAGCTAGAAAAATTTGAAATCTTTTCGCTGTTCTATTTCACCATTACCGACCGCTACGCTGCTTACTTCGCCCGGTCTCCAACTAGCCAGCGAGGCTATATGTCACACACATGAAATGGTGTGGGTTCCAGCCCAGTACAGGACATTTTTGATAGCTGTGGGATCTGTCGAATGACCTATTCAGACTTCGAAATGAAACATGAAACTGCTGAAAACGAAAATCAGGCACACGGAAAGAACCATTTCTAATTGAAAAACTCAAATTGAAACGCAGAATACCATCGGGAATCGGCTAATCGGGATTTTCGAAATCCGATCGTCCCATGTTCTAGATCCATGGTGGTATTTCCAGTTTTCTTCCTCATTTGATGCGATTCCGTAAATCAAGAACTGGAAATCGGCAAGCCTAATAATTAAAAATTGGATAATCGGAATACCGCTCGTCCCTGTTCCTGGCACGTTTAACTAAGACGATTTGTGGCTCTATGCCTCATCGAACAGGAGACATTGAATAGAATGGGATCATGGGGAAAGCATATCAAATAGCAGACATTTCTGGTACAAGGAATCCCCGTTTGATGCCGCATTTATGTACGGCCACAGAAATCGGTAACTGCTTCTTCTCCTTTGCAGCCACAGAGAATGGTCCTGTCACAGATCCAGAAATTCGGCCATCAGTGTTGGGTTCATCCACAAATGTACACAGCCTATTTACGGGTATGAATGATGAAAAACGACAGTAGACGACAGTGTGCGACTCCAAAGGTTTGATTAAAGTACAGGGGTCTGCGGAGTTGCAACCACCGGCGACTGGTCGCCGAGCGTCAGCCTTGACGCGGCGACAAAAATGTTCCGAAACATTATCGTGGCGGCGTCGGTTGCCGCTCGCTGGCAGTGATGTAGGGCCGTCGCGGCGTCAATACACTCTGCGCTGCCCCTCGTCGCCCTTCACGCCGCGTCGGTCGCCATCGTCGCCGATTGTAATCGATATTACATCACAGAGTGCTGTTCCTCGCTGCTAGCAACGCCGCGAATTCAACTCTGCGGACCACTAAATGCAATCGATATTGCATCACCCGGCGTTGACAGATCAACTCGCTCTCCCAATTTCCGGGCCACTGCCGTTGTTGTCCGGGAGAACTAGAGGATTCCGGACAGCAACAGCAGTGCCGCGAACACCAACAGTAGCCGAGCCGTAGATTGGGAGAACGAGCCGAACTCTCAGGCGGCTCGGGGCCGGGAATCCCATAGGAAAGGCTTTGTACACGCAGAAAATCATACTCTATTTTTCAAATGTTTCTGAGTCGATACATCTCACGAATGAATCGAAATAGCATAACAACCGCTCAAAACCACCGAATTGTATTGAAAAGCATAATAAAAAGTAGCTGGAAATGGTGTTTCAATTCCCGCCATTACGATTTTTTGAACAGTTGCGCGGTATTGCAAGCGATTTCTTCAGTATAGAGTCGTGTAAGGCTATAGTTATACATTGGCGTTTCACTGCCGCTGGTTTTTGCGGGACATCTGCGATTGGTCAGATATAAAAGTTGACCAATAGCAGACATGCCGCGGAAGCCAGCGGCGAAGAAACGCTAGTGTATAACTAGGGCCTAAGACAATTTGTGTGGAAGATGAGTGGCGAAATTGGTGGGATGCTTTAAATGAGACCTCCCATATCTTTGAAATAGTGTATTTTTGACGGACCAAACTCTGCCATGGGCTTAAGCTGGGCACAGCTAGGGGAATCAATTCAAAAATGGTGATTGGACAATCGCGTAAAATGGCATTTCAAGGTTCCGCTCTGCGGCTCAAACTGAAGTCGACCACCCAGATTCTATTGTAAATCGAAATTAGCCACTGTGACCTATGGGCACAGTCACGCTATCGGAGTTATCACTTATGCCCTAACGGGCGAGCTAGCTCTCCTATGCGCATTAATGCATATCATGTAGTTTCTCCCATGCTATCTATATTATTTGAAGTGCATCTCTGAACCAAGGGCTGAGAAGGCAAGTACAGTCACAATTCCATACCCAGTCTTTTTCTTGCTGTACTTCTACTAACTTCGGAGCTTTTTCGAATTGCTGGATATGTGTACAAATACTTACATGGAATTTTCTTTTACGAATCCTCACATTACTCATTGTTCCGGCTGAAAAAGCATCCTGTATTTGCAGTGTCACTGCCATTCTGCTTTTTCCAATCCTGAATATGAATCGTCTTTGAATTTCCTCTGACACACTCGGCTGCTTTTCTCAACTCTGAGGAGATAAATCGCCGTAAGTCGTTGTGAAAACAGAGCGACCTGAAAACCAGTTTCTATCTATCAAAACTACTTCTTCTCGCTTCACTGCCCTTCACTCTCTCCGCGTTTCTCCAATTTGACAGGTTTCCTTCGAATCTGCCCCGAAGAAATTTTATTAATAGAATTTTAAACTTATGAAACGTGAGTTTGATGACTACGAAAGGCTGTAAATTTGATATTTCTCTGAGACTCTCCTCCGAGAATGGTAATTTCATGTATTCCATGGTAATGATAATTTCCAATATTTTGGACTCTTCCAAAGGTCTCTCGGTGTTTGTTCATTCGTGCACGAACGAACGGCGCAGCGCCACGGCATGGGTCATAAAAATTTCACTACCACACTGCAGGAACTCGCGCGGGTTTATTGTACCTACGACGAAGTTCAACTTCTAGTACACATTGGATCCGACTCATTTCGAAAAACTGCAGAAACTGGTTTTTCTCTTCAACTTCAGTGTAATGCTTGAATGGAAGTTCTTTTTTAATCGAAGCTCATGATGGCATTTATGCGAAATTTGTCATGAACTGAATCTTGAGTGTTCACATTACTTCTAAGCACTTTTTTGGCCGATGTTCTATAGTTTTTGTCTAGGAGAGACTCCCTTCTAAACTCCTTCTAACCTGTGTTTGCGTGTTTCCGAACCGCACATCAACTTTAAGGCGTTTCCGAATTACATTTTACTTTCCGTAATATTCCGCAAACTCAAAAGTGGATGCAACATTCGGAGTTCAACTTCCAAAAAACAACTTTTTTTTCCCCTTCTTAAGTCTTCCCTCACTTTTTGACAGTTCCTCCTCCCTTATTTTATCGGTGATTTTATCTTTGTTTATGTTTCCCTCGCACTTTCTGCACCTACCTAAACGCTTTCCTGAAGGACACCCGTAATCACAGAGTTATGGCGTTTTACACGTGTTCTTCTTTACTGGGGCGCGTAGCATTCAAGTGGAATGGTCATTTTACTGACCTTTTCAGCTTAATAGTTTCCTGCAAGAACAGTCAAATTCGATCGCACTTTGCGAGCAGCCAATTCAAGCTGATTCGATGTAAGTCTGCGACTAATTTGGACCGATTCCATACCCTTCCAGGACTACCTGCCTGTTATGGAGTATAAGGTTCATTCATAAGCTCTTCCTTCATTCCCCACCTCTGGATAGAGAGCAGAGATGACTCGTACACCTGTCAGTCAGTCAGTCGTTGGCCGTTACGTAATTAACCCTTTCTCAATCACACGCAAAGAGACGCGTCCCTCTCGCATAAGGCTAGCATTCACACACGCTTTCGCTTTCTGTAGTATATGCAGAAAAAATAAGCTTAGGTCCACGTTAAATTGAGGGAACTCTCTCCGGTGACTCGTCTTTCTGGGGAGATACTCATATTTTTTCCAGTTTTTCACGCTTCATTTTGGTGCTCTTTTCGTCCTGACTTCTGCTCCATTTCCCACTCACTTAATGCGTACTACATATGTAGTACATATCCCTCGATATTATGTCCTCAAATCTGCATTCAGTTAGAATTTTTGTACGTCTTAGGGATTAACCTTTCCCTAATTTTCTCTCCCGCTCCTGGCATTCTGGTAAATTATAAAGTAAATATGTCGTGTGAAGTTTCGATCTAGAAATTCCCCAATATGTGTGTACCCCGGGTATATCACGATGGCACCACTGCTGGAAGATCTTTATCCACCCCCTCCGTTTCTGTGGTGTTCTCTCCGAAAATTCTTACACTCATCATAAATCAACGTACTATCCGTGTTGCTCGTTTTCTTTCCGTTGTGCAGTTGAGGAACTGCGCCTATGCTCCCCACAAAACAAATTTCTAGAACCCCCCATTTTCCGGACCCCATCCACTACACCTGTTACCACAATTTCAACGGTTTTCAACTGTCGTTGACCTCATTTTCCAGAATCCCTGGACCTGAACTTTCGGAACTCATCAATTTCCGCTTCCGTCAGCTTCGTATTGTGGAAGAAAGTCAGGTCAGAACGGCAATGTCCTCGCACATTGCGTGACGGCTGCCGATTCTCAACCACCAGTCGAGCACGGCATCTGCAGGTTCCTGGTCTTGTCTGCTCGGACTGAGTTCGCCGGGGACCATTAATCCGGCGCGCAGCAAAAGTCAGACCGCAAGGAGCCGGACTTCTGCTACTACTGACGCTCAACTGTTGCACGTCCATTCCTCCCTAACATTATTACCAATTCCTGATGATTTTCCAATGTGCACTGTGAAGGTTTGGGCGATGGAATTCTGATCCTTCCCTAACTTTCATGGATTAAAGGCGAGTGGTCATGATAAAATATGCTTGTCTTCTTTCCTCTCTTAACCCTTTTTCTGGGTTTAGAGCAGTAGGATCAATGAGAAAAACGATGACGACAGATTTTGTCCAACCACCCATAAGCAATCACTTTTTGAGTCGAGCTAAATAATAAAGTTATCTGTATAATAGTCTCTATAGGAGGGGACTCATTCAAATCCCGTAATGCCTCTTTCATTGGAAGTCTCGGAGCATTCAAATTTCTGCCCCTCTCACGCCTATCTTGGTGTGTTTTGTGTGAAAACACAAACGTCGGAAATCTGAGTGTCTGAAACAGATTTTTGCGGCTTAGACTTCTTCTATAAGTAAATTCTTTTATCCCTTCCAATTTGACGAAGTTTTAAAAAATATGTATGAAGCTTCTCATGCACGTGCTTGAATTCTAGGGATCTCTCCAAAATAAAAAATTATGATTTTTGGGAATGGCCTGAAATCGTCGTGGCGCTTGTGTTCCTCGTGCCAGATGATCGATCCAGGACCGAGCGCTTCCCGACACACAAAGCCATTTTCATGGATTTATAATGTTAAAACCTTACGGACCTAAATCCCTACCCAATCACAGTTTTACGAGTAGGTCTCATCTACAAAGAATGTTATAAAAATTTAAATGGGGAAACATTGGTTTAAAAAAAAGTTTTTAGGTATCAAAAAATAGGTCCCAAAATTTTGCAAATGTTCCAAAAATCATTTCTGTTCGGGTGGGGAACCAAAGATTCTTTCTGACCTTCACCACCTCTGTATTCTGACCACCACAGCAATTTTTTGGTACCGAAAAGTAAGGTCCCAAGATGTTGCTAATGTCCTTTTCGAAAACCGTTTCTGTATAGGTGGAAAGTCAACGCTAATTTACCTCCACCATCTCTAGACATACTTTTTCCTGAGCCTCTGTAGAGGAGACCTCTCCCGCATCAATCGTTCGAACATGAAACTTTCTGTGTACTACCACAGCTGTATTTTCCACTGTTTAAGCCTAATAGCAGCTCTCTCATTACTTCTGTTCCAAGTCAATTACACCAACTTTTTCGTCAGAAGGGATGAGGTGCAATTACACCATCACAGATTCACCTCCGCACCTGCCGTTCAGTTCGCAAAGTGCACGCTGATTGCCTGAAATAGTGCTGCGGCGCGGTTACGCAAGCACCCTCAGACAGGGATGTGGGATCACCCGGGCGGTGGGATCACCCGGACACCAAAGGCGAAAAACGCCCGGGTGATCCACATCCTGTCTGAGGGGATACTGCTGGCAACCGCGCCGCAACTACACTTTCGCTTATAGCGCGCACTTTGCGGGCTAATCTGACAACGGCTAACTGTCAGAAATGAACTTTAGCCGTCATTTTCCTAGCCGAGTGATTCTCACGCTTCCCTCCCATCAATTGAACCTCCTCCCATTTTCCCCTCTGTCCCGTTAAGAGACTATTTTTTCGATTTACTTCTTTAAATGTTGCTCCGTAGTTTCCTCATAAACTAAGTGAAAATGTCCACCAAGTTTTTCTACTAATTTTTTCCTTCGCTCTTACGCCTGAGTTTTCCGTATCTGCGCCGGTCCCACTTAACTTACATCATTATTTACAAACCTTTACAAATAACATTTACTGCAGCATTTAATTACAAACACAAAATAACTTTATGCCGTGCATCTTCACTTTCACCTCCAAGCCTCACGTGATGAACTCCTGAAACATAATATTTCATCATTTCCCTTTTCATACTTTTACCATTTTCATTTATATTCTTGCTTACTTATCCACTGATCCAGTAAATATTACAATATTTGTAGCTTATTGCGTTTTATGATAGTTTTAGCACTTATTTTTTCGAACTTTTTTTAACAAATATTCGCAGTTGAAGGTCTCTCCCCTCTCCGGTCCACCAAGCTCAAATTAGTTGAGAGAGGGGAGAGAGTGGGGCAAAGGTGAGACCTTGCTGGAGGAGAGGAGGGGGCTGACCAGTATCGAAACCTCCACACCTCGCATCCTATCCCGAGAGGGACTCCAGTAGACAATTCCGCTTTTTCACGGCATCCAGCAATGCGCAACGAGGTCGTTTCATGTAAGATGAACAGTCACGATTGAGATTGAGCAATCC
This sequence comes from Aplectana chamaeleonis, assembly GCA_029168955.1. Classification (NCBI taxonomy): domain Eukaryota; kingdom Metazoa; phylum Nematoda; class Chromadorea; order Rhabditida; family Cosmocercidae; genus Aplectana; species Aplectana chamaeleonis. Next base: position 208,192 of record JAPDOI010001015.1, on the reverse strand, counting down.
TGGACAATTTGCTGACGTGCACTCTGAAGAAACAGGTGTCGCAGCCGTCATTCTTGGAAAAAATTATGGGCAGCATTCACATTCGATTGTCTACGGTCTGATGGCTCGCCGACAATAGATCGAGAAGGATGTTGGGACTGGCCTTCCTTCTCAAGCGGATTTATGCTTTTAATCTTCGAGCACCAATTCTCGGAAATCTCTTTGGCTACAAATGAGTTTTCCTTTCTGCTATAAACTAAAAATCACAAAGTAGGTTTTCCAAGCGCGAGCGTTTTCCACTTTTCAAAAAGTAATTTGCAACCTGCCCTTGAGGTGCTGTTACCTGTCAAAAAGGCTGCCGACTGCTATGCAATTCTGATGCGATCTGTGACAACTGCTTTTTCAGCATTGTTTCCCCTCAATGGGCCCTGCCATTTCGAAAGTGATTCAGAAAATCCTTCCACTCATCAAACTCCAGCGACCCAGACAAAGAGGCGCCCTCGACAAAGGAGTTCAATTCGTTACCCCACGTGCTCCATCAATGGCGGGCACTCCAACTGCGCCAAATGTCTACGTTGGCTATGGCATCGAGAGACCTCACCTGAGCGCTCCCTTTCGCCCATCATAGCAACATGCTCCCGTGTACAATCGCAATGTTGGACGATTTGTGGTCCAAGATTGAAATCTGTGCATGCACAGGCTGATCTAGAGCTCCATAAATAACAAGCTTAGATGCGGCAATGAGTCAAACGCTAAACACGCTAATAGCTCCGCGTAAAGAAGTTAAGGTCGAATTTCAATTTTTCGCCAAAGTCGGTGATTCCGAAAGAAAGTTGAACTCTATTAGGAATGTCCACTTTCTATGAGTAACCTTCCCTTGTAAGCCTTTGATAAGTTCATGGGCTTCTATTTTATATAAGTTCAGTGCCTGTCAGGAAGTGGGTGACCACCTATTTTCCAGACATACCGTTTTTGAGCTTACCTCAGCCGGAGCTTCAAGCTGAAACTTGATGAAGCTTTTATATGTTTTAAGGCATTTGCAACCTTTTTACACAGTCAAGGCTTGCTTCAGTTGTGAATGCGTGAGTTGCAGAAATACGGAATTATTAACAATGTCTTGGCATAAATTTAAATTTCGGCCTTCTCCTGAGAAAATGATCATAAAAAAATTCTAAAAGAAACAACATTGCTGTTCGCCTTCAGTAGAACGTCGAAATCGTTTGTGCGACCGTACCATGAATATTAAAGTTTCATCAAGTTTCGCTAAGCCTGCTCCGAGACTAGTTCGAGAACAATATCTTCGGAAAAGTGTGGCCACACACTTTAGACCCAACACTGTAACTCTACCGTCATTTTTATTGCGAGCCCCGCCTTTAAAATTGGCGCTATTTTCACAATACAGTGCGTTCAGAAAGTATAGGGACACCCCCGAAAATCAAGGTTTTCAAAATCATGTTATATTTGGCTATCAATACTGTTCATAAATATGAATTCAACAAGGTGAAAAACCTCTATTCGTTCATTTCTATAACAGCTGAGCAATTTTACAAAAATTTATTTCAAATTTCAGATTTTTCGCCGTTCAGAAAGTATAAGGACACAACACAAAACAAAAATTATTGAACAAATAAAAAGAATTAAACATACAATCCAAAATGAAATAGCTGCACCACCATTAGCAATGATCTCAAGAAATTCTCTTTTGGCATAGAATTCATCAAATTGGCGATGAAGTTTTCATCCAGATTCAGCCAACGCTTCGAGGATAGCGACCTTCAGCTCATCTACTGTTCTGTACTGCTTAGTGTTGGCATAAACCTGGCTTGCCTGGGAGTTGCCCCCAGATATTCTCTATCGGGTTACAATCTGGACTACACGCGGGCCATTCCAACAAACGGATTCGATGACGTAGAAACCAGGTTTGTAGACCTGGACACATGTACCGCCGCGTTGTCTTGCTGGAAAGTGAAGCGCGCTGACGTCGTGTTCGGACAAAAAATGGCAGTAGATGTGTGCGAAGAGTTTCTTGATATTCCTCCCGAGTTCATGCGACAAGAAGTAAAGGCCAATTCAAAACACCTCCGCTACTGAATGCTCCCCAACACATCAGCGAGCCACCGCCGAAATTCCGTCTGCTGAAAATCAATGGATCCTTGCGCAGATCTCGCCAGTAGGATCGAGCACCATCCGGTCCGTCAAGTTTAAAATTCTTCTCGTCGGAAAAGATGACCTAAAATTTTTTGCGTCATTTTCGATTTTTTTTGGATTTTATGAAAGGACTGCCTTACCTTTGCTCAATCAGTTGCCATGTTCCTCTTTGCAAATTCAAGTCGAGTCTCTTTATGGTTCGCAGATAACGACAGGGCCTTCTTCATCACTTGTCGGACAATGTTTTTATCGCCATTTATGGTGTTCCAGACTGTCGTTTTCGAAACACTGAGCGATAATTCAGACTTATTCTGGTTCAGTGACGGTGTGCTGTTGGAGTAGAGCCGAATATAATTTTCCGCGAATCTTGATTGCTTTGATCTTCTTCGGCCGTCCAGTACGTTTTGCAGTACCGTAGGAATCTGAATCTCGCAGGAACAGGTTGATACAGTTGACAGATCTTCCGAGCTGGGTAGCGATTCGACGATTGGCTCAACCCGGCAACGCTGAGCGCACGAATTTGAGCTTGTTCAGCAGCACTTAGAGCAGTACCACGAGCCATTTTAGGAATCCAAAGATGTCACATGTACTCATCTTGAGTTTATGTGAGTGAACTTTACAGCAACGGGAAATTTTTGTTTGGATTAAAAAAATCTGAATTTTCGAAGGGTGTCCCTATACCTTCTGAACGGCGAAAAATTCTAAAAGTTGGGATAAAATCTTAACAAATTTCACAATCGATATATAAATAATCAAACATAGGTTTTCCATAATGCTGAATTCATTGATGAACAGTATTGATCACCAAACACAAAGATTTCATTGAAAACCTCGATTTTCGGGGGTGTCCCTATCCTTTCTGAACGCACTGCACATACTCCTGAGCATTTTGTGGCTCAGGCCAAATTGTTTTGTTGTTTTATTTTGCATACTTAAGTTCCCCATTGAGAGGAACCAGCATACACGCTCGCAAAAAGAGGCTGAGCTAGGGACTTCAATGGGATCGCACGAAAGATTGCTGGAAGATTGCTCACACTGCCGTTGGAAGCGTCAAAAAATGAGTCAAAATGACCGCACATTGGAGCCAAATTGAGCCACCAAAATATCCAATTTCCGCCCATTTCCGATACAATCCCCGCCCTTCAGTACAGAAACGCCTCCAAACTGTTTTGTTTCAATACGATCCACTTCGACTCGTTTTGGTAAGCTTCCAGCAAGCGCTCTAGCATATGCCGCACGAGCCTATAAGATTCGCTATCACAACTAAATTTTATGCTGCGGCGTAGAACTCGTACACTTCCGATCCAGTAAAACAAGACGCGTTTTTACGTTAATTTCAATTTTTCGTTTTTTTTTCGTCAGTTTCCGAAAGTAATTTTTTTTGCTCCATAGTATGTTTTGAATACAGAATTTCCCTTGCATTTGCGGGTATTTTTCCCGCAGAACTTACTTGAAAACTTCCGGTTTCACATATAGCGTAATTACTTGGAAGGCGATACCCTATTTTGCTCTCTTTTCTGAATTCCTTTTTAGGCTGGGTCATAAATTCCGCAACCAGCGACGGGGACAGTGCATATCAGGCATATTGATTTTCGGTCGATAGGGATGGTAGACACTGCGTGGCGCCGCTTCGTTGCTAAAAAAGTATGATCTTTGCCTTCAGAGTTCCGTCGATGATATCTGAGATAGCATGCTTCGAATGAGAACCGACGTGTGACGCCCGATATTGATCGATACTCATGATAGCAATGCCGTCTTATGGCGTGGCGATCGTTACTCTGAAATAGGATTTAGATGGATTTGTGCTTCCAATCTTCGCACATTATTACGTGGAAACTTCGTTGGCTACAAATCACTTTCCTGTCTGCTATGGGACAATAATCACATACCTTTTTATAGTAGGTTTTCCTAAGCGCGAGTGTTCCAACTTTGCAGAAAGTAATTTGCCACCTGCCCTTGGTGATACCTGCCAAAGGCTGCCGGCTGCTATGCAATTCTGATGCGATGTGTGACAACTGCCGCGGACTAAATAAAAAAGAAAGGACTCGCGAGGTTCACATAAGGTCTCCCAGGCTTTCTGAAATTGCCATTTGTGGCGTCACTGAGAACGAAATCGGGTCGAGCCGCCGCCAAAGACTACTTCCCGCAGACAAACAAGTAAATATTCTACGAGTCAGCCGCTGCCCCAAAGACTCTTAGGAATGTCGGCGCTTTGGTTGGCCTAGAGAAGAATGGACCCACTTCCCACACAACCACTTATGTGGAGCTGAACAATGGCGCAGTAGAGAAAACACTCTGAGAAAAATCTGACATTCAGGTTTGTTTTCTCCTGATTGTGGGAAGGTTTGAGGGTGGGAAGAGGATAAGCACTGGAAAGGAGGAGAAGCGAGCAAGAAAATTGTTAATTTCCAAAGACTTCAATGAAAAATCGAAATTTTATATTGGGCTGAACATTTTTCTCAAGTCTACTTAGTCCATTCGGCTTAAAAAAAATAGTTTGCTGCCACATCCATAGGGTCCCTTCTCTCTGCACCAATCACGCCAATTTTGAGAAAAACACATTAGAAATTTTGAATTTGAATCGTTGCGTAGGGTTACATTTCATTCTACAATTACCCTCAAGGACACTCTAAACTCGTAAAAAAGTTGAGGATTATCAAGAAATTAGCCAGCTCCTGAAGGCTCACAAGATCCACTAGTCTTCTACTCGTCTATAGCCAATAAATTAGCAACAGATTGATGTGGGAAGATAGCATCAAGTGACGTGAGAGTCGGCTTTACTCCCGCAAGGCATCGTTTTGGAGCGAAAACCCGCTCACGGCTCTACTATTACCACAATTCATACCCCAAAGTTTCGTCTACCAGTATCCGGGACCTCCCAGAATAACTTCACCCTTCCTCTGTCTGAAGTAATCAGGTGTAGGAAGCTTAGCTTATTGCTAGTCAGAATACAATCAATGGATCAGCACTGATGTCATGCAATGGTTTTTCTCATTTCTACATTTCTGGTTCTTCCCATGTTTATTGGTTCCGTAAGGATAAATCTTTCTGCGTAAGGATAATTCGATTGAAATCAGTAAACAAACTGACATTTTTTCCATTTGGCACTCCAGACTTCCGAGTATCCCTTTCGAACGTGCTCTACAACTATAAGAGAGGCAACTCGGAGATTAGATTGCTACAGCAGTGTCATTTTTTGAGCGTCAGCTGACTCAAAAGCAGCCAATACGCTCAGAAAAATGGTATCATTTTCCTGGCATGAATCGAAGGCACAGGAGCTGTTAGCATTGAAAAATGACGAATAAATCCAAAAAACCAAAGAATTCTTAGGTTCTATCTGCTGGTATGAAAACGAACGAGTTACGCCGCATTTGGCCGGAAAAATAACGAAGCTGGCGACAATGTGGTTGGGTAGCGACACTAATACGCTCGTACCGTCCCGGTACTGCAACGCTCATATCATTAGAAGCTTCAAAGGGCAGTGTGCGCGAAATAAAATCAGTCTTTGAGTTCTCACTGGAATTCGAGAGGTTTGAGAACAATCGCACCAGCGGTTGAAAGGAGTGGAGGCGTAGCGTGAGCCGAACTTGAGTGTGCCACTATCGCAACGCCCACTACTTTCAACCGCTACCGATCACGTGAACAAATGAAAAACTTATGTTAGGGAATCATAATACACGGTTACATAATCCACTCCACTGCTCAAAACTGCCCCATTTGATAATCGATTAACACCTCTTAAAGTCGGGTTTCAGTTGTAAACCTTTATCGGTAAGCCGTTGAAGTGGAGCGTGGCGTGAGCGTAGCACTCAAGTTCAGGACCGTATAGGGCTCCTTCATTGCTCTTCCTTTCTTGTTTTTCCAGCATTATTGATGTAGTGAGCCCAGTGTCTTTCGATTGACGTTGGAAGTTCGAAGACTGGTTTGGTTGTGGATTTTTCTATTTAAAAGGAGCCAAAGTGACCGTATTCGAGCAATCATTCTGAGAGTGTTTGTATTCAGAAGCGGAGCCGGTAGTAGGAAATGCGAGTGAATGGATGATTTCGTGACTCAGCATGCAGTCAGTTTGTTTGTTTCTTTAAAACCATCATCCACGCTCAAAAATACGATATCAATTTTATGGAATGAATCGAAGGTCTGAAGCTGTTAATATTCAGGAATAACGAAAAAAGCGGAAAAAAATCAACTGAAATGAAGATATAACGGTTCATTCTACATTGGCCTAGAAGTGGACGAGTTTTGCTGCGTTGGCTGAAATAGCGGAGCTGGCGGTAAATGATCATGTTGGGATAACGACGCTAATGTATTCGTACGACCCTTTCTGGGTGCTAACGACGTTAGAAGCGTAAAAAATGAGTAAAATTACCGTAATCGAGCACTGAGCAATTGGTAATTGTTGAGGGGCGGAGTCCGTATCGGTGGGCGGAGAAAGGATGATTTTCTTACTCAATACGGCTCAAATACGGTCATTTTTAACTCGTTTTCAACTCTCCCAACTTCGTGAGGGCTTTTCTAGGGCCCGTACAGCTTCCCCACTAATGTAGTTATCTCAGCAACTTTCGCAAGCGTGTATGCTGCCTTTTAAGCGATTTCAATGACATGCGCTGTCTGGTAGGAGTCGTCCGACCCGAATATTGTGTGCTATATTTAATTATCCATTTATTTGTAAAATACGATGCATAAGGCAAACGTTAGAAACACAATGCATTAGTAATCCACAGGTTGAGCGCAAAATATGAATGCTGATACATGGCAATGAGCTCCACCGTACCACCGAGCGTACTGCTAAAAACACGAGTATTTTTTGCACCAATACGTTTAAAATGATCTCACATCGGAACAAACGGCAGACATCCCTTCTCTAAAAAGAAACAAGAAGCAGCCCAGACCTACACATAAGCGAGCAGGACGTTTGGGTACCTTTTGGGATTGCATACGAAAATTTTCTCTGTACCACCTCTAGTTTTCTACGAGAATGAACTTCATACGGTAAAAATTAAAAACATCTACTCTCATAATAAATTCGTAGCAATTTCTACAAGAGAAGAGCTCAGATTTGCAGTTATTAGATTCCACCCTTCATTCAAACTTCCTTCCCAACCAAAATGGACATATTGGCTGCGGAATCGTGCGTAGCGTGCCTACATCCGGCCATTTAGATTTTCCTCGAGGTGTGGCAGTATCTTAACCTATCATGTAACACATTATTACATATACCGTATTTCCTATATTAGAAGCACATCTCCATTCAGAGAGTACATCCTCAATTGAAGCCAGGAAGAAGTTTAAAAACAGCCTCTGTTTGAAACCCTCTCCCTATGGCAAAAACATACACCTATTTTTGAGAATGCACCTCCTGCACCAGGATGAGAGCATTATGGATGTGCCAGAATGCGCGAAATGTGGCATTGTGGTAGTTCTTTCTGTTGAATTCCTCGAAAAATGTTCTCTTAAAATCGCTCCGGACGACTCCTGAGGGCGATCCAGTTTCTTTGTTTCGGGACACATGGGTTTTTTTCTTATAGGCCGCTTCACTTCTTTGATAAGCAGGCGAATCTGAAAGCGTTGCTGCGCAGGCACAGACTTGAGAAGAATTCGGACCCTAACTAAACACTACAAGAAAACTTGCATGAGGTTTTAAATCCGGATAATTCCAACATGCGACAGATGAATAGATGCATTGTAAAACTTGATTCCCCTCTCTGCCTCTCACCAGATATGTAGTGTCACGAACGAAGAACAGTTGTGCATGATCATCACGACATGCTTAGTCAATGTTGCTATAGTTTGCAACATGTCAGGGTTGGAACAGAAAGTCACTCATTGGTAGGACAACTTGCTGCCATCGTTTTGTTTCCTCATCAGACAGGTTCCCCTCTGCTGGGTTTTCTTTCTTAGCCTTTCAAGTTAATCCACCTGCACTAACGATTATTGCTGCTTCCTACACACTCTTTGCCTCAGTTTACTCCCATTACATCATATGGGAGGTCACAGGAGCTATCCGAGATTTCTAATTTTCTGGTCTGACTACGCTTCATTTTCACAGAAATTTGCAAGCTGGTCTCCTCCTCCCTAATGACGAGTTCACTTTCAGTTAATTATATCTTATGATCATATATCATGCCATAAAAAGATTATTGCTGCTTCATTACACTCCTTGCCTCAGTTTGCTCCCATTACATCGCTGCTGGAGGTCCGAGGTATCCGTAATTTCTGATTTTCTGGTCTGACTACGCTTCATTTTCTGAAATTTACAAACTGGTTTCCTCCTCCAAATAGCGAGCTCACTATCAGTTGAGGCTATATATTATGATCATATATCGTGCCATAAAAAGGCATTAAATATTCAACACATTAGAATTTGAGGCTCTTGAAAGCGGAGAAATGACAAGAGGAGAAGCCGTTTCCTGATTTCAGTAGGGTTCTAATTTTAAGTAGTCCCATAGCAAATAATCGTTAGAGTCATTCAGTAGAACAATGTGGGAGGTCACTGGGCAAAAGTTCGTGACTTATCATCTCTGCCACCTTTCCCTATACAAGTTCATAATCTAGTCTCGGTAAGTTTTGCTCTTTTCGCAGTTTCTTCGTTCTAATCTTTTTGATGAACACCTGGGCCACCATTTTCGACTAGTGTGGTGCTGGTCAGAAAGTTGTGAGCACCCATTCTTTCGGACATACCGATTTTAGACTTATATTGAACGGGGCTTAGCGAGACTCGATGAAACTTTTATATGTCTTTTATATAACAACATTAGTAATAAAGTTGATAATACTAATGATAATAGTAGTAGTAATAAATTCACTCATGCTTCCAGATTTATCACTAGTCTATAATGCATACATCTATATCTTCTGCGTTTTGGACGCAAAAAAACGCAAAAAGTGCTTCTGAAAAAAAATATGTTCAAAATGGTCCATATGGGAATCTATAGCGATACTTGGAATCAGCATCGGGAGTTCTCTCTCTCTTAAAGTTCTACATGAAAAACCTTCGGGCAAATTCTTAAGACTCAACTATTCCTGCTTTAATTGAAAAATCGCGTTTCACGCGTTCTGACGTCGGTTGGTTCACGCCTAATCCTTTCTTTCAACCCGTGTGCCATTCCAAAAGGAAGAACTCTTAATGCTATGGACCATTTTGAACAGAGTTGTGACCAAAAGGCACACAGAACGCTCTCATCTTGTCAGCCAAAGCACAGAAGTTGTGACTGGTTTTGTAGGTTCCTTTTTTTAATGGCTCTTGCATAGAGTCCGCGAAACCATTTTAGTCTGGTGAATGAATGGGACTGCGACGGTAGATCACCGCGCGCGAACCGAAGCCACAATCTCTAGTGAGGCCGCCGACCCCGCACGCCGCCTGGTACATGCGTCAGACCAAAATAAAAACGGAAACCTTATGTTGATCAGCGAACCATCGAGTTCACAAATCGCGTTCCGCTTGCGGATTGGTTCCGTGTTCCTCAGATTCGGCTCTAATACCGCCTCTTTTCCGGCCGAGTCTCGTCTCGTCATTCAGTCTCCATTGTGCCCCCACAATCAGTTATTGTGACATTGCCTGCCGTCTGCTGAAACCACGATTTCGATCCGACAAAACAACACAAACCTGCAGCCAGCGACTTCTTTTTGTCGCGTATCTGACCAGAATTGCCTGAGACATCTAGAAAATTCTCAGCCACTACCACCACAAGTTCATTTTCGTTTGCGAGGTCTTGTCTGATTTCTGTTTAGCTTCCGTCTGTTAGGACCATTGACAGCCAGTGACGTGATGACACGTGATGTGAGCCACATTTAGTCAGTGTTTTCGCCGAAAAAGGTCGGGATCAGGGCAGCCACCCCTAGTTGTTCAGAGCTGAAAATGTCATTAATGTCTAAGAAAGACCAGACAGATGACTAGTTCAACTCTAGTACTTTCAATGGCTGAATTCCCAAGAGATGGATTCTTCCGAAAATGGGATACTTCACGAGAAGAGGGTTTCGTTCTGAATTCACACTAGAAGTTCCGTGTGCTTTCTATGGACTGCAGTAACTCACTTGAAATTTCGGAGGCCAGATGAAGATTAGGAAAGATTTCGTTTTTCGTAATGCCATTTTCTGGGCACTTGAATACTTCTCAGCTGTTTGCTCCTTTTTTCGCACTCATGTTACGAGATACTTTTCATGTGCTATTGCTTCGAATTTCGCACATAAATTCCAACGCATGACCCGAATTCCAAATCAGGTATTCCCGTGGTCTGGAATGCGCTATAACGCCGATAATTCCTGATTTACGCAAATACTTCCTAATTTAATCGTGAAATTTTTCGAAGACGTCAACTTCTGTATATAAAGTACGTGAATATACCCATGTTAGCGCAAGATTTCTTAGAGTCTCTATCGTAATTTGTAATTTTTTCACGCAATTAAAACCCACGAAACATAGGATGATAGCAAAAATGACCCCATAAAATTCTAGATTTTAGAGCAAAAACCATTTCTAAAATCCCCCAGAGCGTCTGATTCCCGCCCCTACGCATTTTTGTGTTCGGTCTATTAAAAATTTGAAGGTAATATATAGCTTGTCGCTTCAAATCGCTTAGGCAAGTTAATCTATTTTGACTTTTCGTTACCAAAAAAAAACTAAAAGTAAAGAATATAAATGCGCTTGTCCTGCTGCTATGATCTCCGGGCCAGGGCTGGGCACGCGTCCCGGTTAACCTTAGGGGGTGCATATTGGACGTTGCAGAGAGGGCAAAGGGGGTGCCTAAACCGGACACCAAAAAAAAGCGAAGTGCATGTTCTGTCGGATTTCAGGAGCAAAATAATACACGATTCTCTTCTGGTTTGTCATATCCTCTCCTCCGCTTTCCAAGGCGAACATTTACAGAATTTAAATTTTTGATAGATATGCAGTTTGTGTTAGCAATAATTCATAGTTGCTGTCGAAGCTTCTCATCAACAACTCTATTAATTGAAAATCATATATAATGTGTTTGATTGTTTTGATGAAGGAATAAACACTACTCTGTTATCTAGTAGCAAGTAAGGATTGATGTGGTGTAATATTACTTTGGTGAAACGTTCAAGAAATTACGCGGGTGGTTACCGATTAGAAGCGAAGATGCAAAGACAGCGCTCAGATGAGCTATCGTTCACGTTCAGAAAAGGATTAGCGAACTGCTGTATTATGGCAGACTAAAAATACAGATATCACGGTCAGTATAAAAACAAGCCAACGGAATTTCGTCTATGAGAATGACGTATGAAGAGAGCCGACTGCAAAAATTGAAGACTGCAAGTTCCAGTGAAAGAAGCAAATAATCGTATTTTCCTGCTTGAGAAGTACCCTGTTCATAAAAGACCGAATTTAATCCAGCTTGAATGCCGCAATCCCTTAGAGAGTGGGCTCGCCGTGCGATATGGTGTTTGTCCGCAGCTACACAGCGCACACTGGAGTGGACGCGCGCACGATATTGATCAAAAATAAGTTTTATTACAGAACGGGGAGGAGAAAAGGATCGAAAGTGGAGTAAATGGAAGAAAGGCAGAAATAGGATGCTCTCAATTAAGCCGTTTCCAGAAATTTAGTGTAAATATACTAAATTGGAGCAGGGTGAATTTTTCGGACTTGACAAGGTTCATTCAAATGGACTTTGTTGATTAAAAACAGCATTAACCATGAGAACTAAGAGCATTGGGAGAAAGAGGAGAATCTGGCAAACATTTTAGTAACGGAAGCTTTGATATTAAATGTGATTTAAGGACCTTAAAACTCGTCCCGGTTTTGTCCCGGTTTTGTTCCGGTTTTCGGGGTAAAACCGGGACGAGATTCAAGATCCTTGAATCACATTAAAAACGATCTTGTTGAAGCTTAATTTTTCATTAGATTTTCCTCTTTCCCATAATATCCTTTGCTCGCATGTTTAATGCTACTTTTGATCAACTAGCTTCGTTTGAATTAAACTTGTCAGGGCTGAATACTTACCCCTCCTCCAACTTCGTTTGTTTACATTAAATTTCTAAAATAGGTACATCCAGAATAGACTACCTTTACCATCTTCCATTTCCTTCAGTTTCAATCCTTTTCTCCGCCCCGTTCTGTAATAAAATAATTTTTATTAATATTGTGTGCGCGTCCACTCCCGTGTGCGCTGTGTAGCTGCGTACACACACCAGATCGCACGGCGATCCGGGTCTCTAAAAGATTGCGACATACTACGTGGGTAAAAATTGGGTTTTCCACTCCCTACGCATCTCATCAATCCCTATATGGTTCCACAACACAAAATAATTCTGAAAATTTCTTCATCAGAACGATCAAACGCGGATTAAACCTTCGTACATAGGTTCATGAAAACATTCGATAGAAAACATTAATTACTGCAATAATAGTAGTTCTGTTGTTGTTTGTAATTGCTGAATTGTAATGAATAGAAAATTGTTTTATCATTCGTCACAACCAACCTTCGTACTAAAAATTTTCTTCATAAGATTGTTTGGAAGTTTAAAAATTACGCTACCTTTTTTATTGACATTTTCGGAATTTTCTTTATTCAGTGTTTTTTTATACTCTGGTTTATCAAAATGAGGAAGTCAAGATCATGGCTGTGGTGCTCAACTTCTCGGAATTTTCGATTTCCCCATAGGGGTGCCTGAAAATTACCGAGCTAAGGAAGTGCATATTCAAAATTGTCATGCCGGGACGTGTGCCCAGCCCTGCTCCGGGCATAAAAGTATTCAGAACAGGATCGCATGCGCCTGTCATGGGGTTATTCTTTCCTGTTCCTTGTGCTAAATGGCTGAGCGAGGGCCTGCCTCTTGTGACGAAATATTGTACATTAAACCTATTTCACAGGGGTCAACCGTAGACAAAAAAGCAGAGTATACGATGTCGCTGAGACCCCGCCACAGCTCAGGTTTTGCTCTTTTTCCATCGCTGATGGGTGACGTGCCTCATTCTCTCCCGATTCTGAGCCGCAAACTCACCGTGGGACACATTATGCCTATTTTAGGAGTTCCATCGCAACCCGGCGCGATTAGGTTTTTCTGTGAGCATCGATTGATAACGCGCCGCTTGTCGACTTACATATTGCGTCGGTGATACTATCGCCTGCGATCGGAGCAGCATTTCTGTAGAACTGATCTAACGGCACGGTACAATCAATATTACAGACTTGCGCTTCGTTTTACCACTCGCCAGCGGAAGGATATATGAGCCGTGTGAAGCATGGTGTCGCGCCACCCCGCGGTCGAACTGTGAAAACCCCCTAAGGGGTCGTTTATACTTTCGCCGCCGAGCGGCGCGGCGAGGTGCAATTCTATAATATTGGTCGCGCCACGCCGCGTGGCCGATATGGTTTGAATGCACGCCGCCGCGCCGCTCCGCGGCGGAAGTATAAACGACGCCTAAAACGCCACCGCGAAACCGCGTGACCGAAGCACTGTCTGGTATTTCACAGGTGTACGGTACCACCTCATCTATCGAGGCCAGCGGTTTACCACCATCTAGATAAAATTAGGTTGAAAAAAGAGTTTGGTATCGCCGATTCGCATAGGACTGCGGCCCGCATTCAACTTGGTAACCGTCTAGAAGTGAATGCGATTTGGACCTTCCCTGCAACCATGCATGGATTCCTACGAAAAGAGGGGAGAGCTGAACTTTTTTAGTACTCTTAGAGGTGACTGATTCCAAAATAAACTTGCTTGTCCCCAGAAGGGTAACAAACCACCAGGGTTACTGACATCGGATAGTCACACTTGGAACCTCACGCTTTCTCGGTTTGTGTTCTTGCTTGTCGCAATTACACAGGCAGCTGATCTGGCGAACTCTAGTTCCGTCCAAACATCAGCCTCCTCTTACATATTCAGTCTAGTCGAGTCTCTAAGTGTTCCCCATCAAGAAGCGACGTCTTGAGCGCCTAAGATTGTCAAGTCCCCTTGTCACTCCTTCTCGAGGTTTTCCGGGACCCTTCACGAAAACCCCTTCATCGCTGTTTTCCATTCTGAATCTCGTTTGAGGCCAGTTTCATCCATATGCCTCCGAGAAAAAGATCCCTTCCGCTGCCCTTCAGTGAAAGTTCACTTTACTTTTCGACAGAAATCTATGGAACTCGTCACTACATACACACACACCGCCGCACTCAAAAGAGTTCTTCTGCGATCATGGTCCCCTGGGATGGCGGAACGGGTCCAGGCGGGGAACGCTTGTGCTGGCTGGCTGGGATGGAGGCGTTCTCGACGCAGCCCGGACTCGTCCACATTCATTCTGGACGCTAAGTGTCCTCTCTTGTCTGCAATTACGACCACTTTCTCACATTTTGATTGCATTTGCTAGTGTCCAGCGATTTTTGTCATTGGCCCGAACTCGCCGTCTGGATCAGTGGCTATACCCGAAATCAAAGACCACAATTGTCTCACATCCAAGTCAGACCAATTCATATTTGGGAGTCGGATTGCGATTAGGAAGTAAAGCAGGCTTCACTAGAACAATCTAGATAATTACCAGTGCAGGTAGGTGGGATTCTTTCAAATCCAGCTGTTGCTCGTCAAATATGTGAAACGAAATCCTCACACAACCTGCAAATTTCAGAACTTTCGGCCAAGCCGTTGTTTCCATGAAGCGGACCTCGTTTTCTAAAAGGCGGCTGCATATATGCATATAGACCGAGTTATTTTTTTTAAGTCGACGGAAAATTCAATTTCCGGCTGCAAATTCCAGAGAGACGCAGAGCCGTGTCAGTTGGAGGAATGGCCTAGATTTTCACTGGAACAAGGATAAATTATGGGCTTGGCATCGGCTAGCAGACGTTGCATTGCAACGGAGTGCGAGCGGGCTATTTGGGGGATCTAATTGGAGGTGTCATGTCTCTTGATTGCTACCAATTACATATAATCAGGTGGTAATTGCCCGGGACAAATGGGATTAAATGCCGCCGGGCTATAGACATATTTTGATACCTGCTAATTGATGGCGTGGCTCTAATTGAAACGGAAAAAAAGAACTTCAGGACGGTAAGAAGACTTGATGTTGCCGTATTCGATCAGGCTGCTGCTGTCCCAATGTGTGGTGTGAAGGCCAATCAGGATGTACGAAAATGTAATTTTCTACATCCGCATATGTAAAGTCTGTCCGAATGAGACTGTTCGCCCACTCGGACGGCGCGCGTGTCACGCGGCCGCCTCGAATACATTCATTCGGACGATCCTTCCTCAGGTTGTAAGCACCTGATGTGGATATCGTTCAATATTCGTCTAATAATCCTGTTAATATACAAAGGCTCGAAAAATATATATGTCACGACCTCTCGACACGCACGCCAACCGTTTGTTCGCACAGTGTTTTTCGGACCGGTCTTACAGTATCAGTCATATCGTCGTTCTCTAGACGGCGGGCAGCCGCGTCTTGCCCGTGTCGAGCGTATGGACGTGGCGCCGTCATGAAAAAAAATACGATCGATAGGATGCAGCGTTTCATTTTCTCTTGGCCAGCACAGGTTCTTCATCCTTCTTTTTAATAAAATTGTAGATTACAGATTTGTATAAAAAAGACTCATGAAATTCTTGCCGTTTCTGCGATTAATCCACATTTTCCTGGAATTGAAACCATCCAGCGTTATAGATAAACACAAATAAGTTGCGAAACACACAGAATTCAAACGCGAGCCATTATTAGAAACTTATCAGGCAATTAAGTAGACGAGGAAAGAGGATGGAAAGGAGAGAAAGGGGAAAAAGGATGAGGAAGGAGTGCTGGTCAAAGGAAAATAAAACGCTGCGCCATATTGATTGTTTTTCCATGACGGCGCCATCCACACGCTCGACACGCGCAACCCTAGACTCGATGCGGCTGATCACCGTCTAGAGAACGACGATATCTCTATCGTCTCTGGCCAAAACACGAAAAAAAGTTTTTTGTATCTTCTGTCACAACTCTGCCCACAAAGATCCACGTGGGGATATAAACAGATATTTGGAATCAACATCGAGAGCAGGGATGAACGAAGTTCCGCGTTTCGCGTTCCGAAACCCGCAGTTTCGCGCTATTTTGGCATTCCGCGTTCCGCATTCCGAAAACAGCAAAAAACGCCGCGTAATGCGAAAATATCGGGTCATCTGGGACGTAAGAAAACATTAGATGATCTCCGAATTTTTCCGCGTTTCCCGTTTCGAAAACTGCATTTCCGCGCATTTTCAGGCGTTTCGCGCCCGATTTTCGAAACCCGGGAAAAAAAATTGGTTCCGAAACCCGAAAACCGATTTCCGAAATTTTATATTTCTATTCCGCTCATCCCTGATCGAGAGCATTTCTTCTGGAATTGATGAGTAAATGTGTCCATGTCGTCAAGCCGGTATGCTTCATTGAGGAAAAAGTCATATACCCTTTCTGAAGAAAAGACTCACTAGAGCTAATTACGAAAAAACCGGAACATTCTGAACAAAGTTATCACGAAAAAAAAAAATCTTCTCCTGCTGGATAGCTGTGTTATGGAAACGATGAAGACCCCAACACACCTGTCTCTAGCACGAGATCAGTCTTCAAGGGTGTTCACCCTTAGCTTCCGTTTAATCCCTTGAGTTAGCCTTCTTCCGTCCAAAACCTCTGCCTTGTTCATGGAGATCATTTCCAGTCAGATCTCGAAGCCGTTGTCCGTTGAACAAAGCGATCCTGCACGATCTTTTTCTGACATGCGCGAACAATTGGAAATCGACATTTTTTCTTTGGCTTCAATAGGCATTACGAAAGGTGTTGGAACCTCCCCACAATGTCAAAGGCAATGACTGATGTATCACGTCCAGTTTCATTGTATGGACTCTTCGATGTGTGGCACTGAAGCGACCAAAAAGCCCAAGCCAATCCACCGCAACGGTCTCATCATGTGCCATCCTAACCCCGATAACTTTGCATCTTCTGGGCCGATCATCTGTCCAGACTGTGCAGGATAGGTTTTTGCATATTATTTTGGTTGCCTTCCAGTCCTATCGTTACGCAGCTTTCGCGCATTGCACGTACCGCCTATCATCTTTTTCATCAGGCGGACTAGATTAATGTAATAGTCGACAGGCTTTTCACGCTGTCCTCTGGTCAGAAAAACATCCATCAATGGCATCTGAGCGACAAAACAAGTTTGTCCATGATTTTTTTCGACTGGAGAAATGTTCACGCTTTCTTCTCCCTTCTGTATTGCTCCATCCTTCCAGTGGGGAAGTCACTTATCCACTCGCTCTCTGCTCACTTCACTAAGAAACTTTTGTCGCTTCTGCTGTAAGTATGTTTAGGGGTGCTCTTACTTGCGCGTATTTTAGCCTCTACCTGTAAAATATGAGTTATAGAGGTAAAATAAGAGAGGCTTTCATCTGTCCAGCTTGGACTAAGCTTGAAGGAATTTCTAGATTGCCCCTCGTTCTTGAATACCACCATAAGCTAGCGGTCGCCCCATTTTCGACGGTGTGACGCGGACGCGAACCCGCAGTCTCGTTGCCGAACAGGGAGCCGAAGCGACAAATTCTCCCCGGCAGAAACAAGGCACTGGTCATGATGTACCGAAATTTGAACCATCAACCCTTTCCAAACCATCGCTTTGTAGTCCGCCGTGTTGTCACGACAGCCATTTCTACTGCTGGAAGCTACCGGGCACCCAACGTTGGCTATGTTGGTTGTCTTGGTGGCTTCACGTTGTTTCCAGTGGAATTTCCTGTGTTTCCCTGGCAAATTCGCAGCTGCCACTCAGTGGTTTTCGATGGTTTCTCGGCGAAATTTCGTCAATTTTGCGCGAATTTCGCCGGCAGCTGCCTCTCGGTAAATTCACGTCATTTCCGCGGTATTTTCGCATTTCCCAGCATTTTTTTGCGTTAAATTTTTGGTGAAATCTAGCTTCACGGTACATTCTCGGTAGATTCCAGACAACTCCTTTCAGAGTAGACTGTGCGTTGGTAAAAAGCTCACACACATAACAAATTCATCTTAATCGGTTTTGCAAGGTTCTCGATATTGGAATCAAACCCTTAAAAGCGTAAAATCGTTCCGCACGCGAAAAGTTCGCACGCAGCGCGATCGAGCGCCTCTACTTTAAATCGGCTCTAAATGTGCTGCGTACATCTGAGGAGATTTCATATTTACATATGTTTAGTCCTTATCAATGCTAGTCTTGCGAATGGACAGGGCGCGATCATGGGCGACGATCCATGCGACGTTCACGACACCACCAGTCAGCGGTGTTCCGATCGCGATCGAGGGTCGACCGCTGCGGCGCAGTTCAATCGCTAGATTAGAATTTCTAAGGCAACCATACATATGTGCACGCAAATATCTTTACGATTAGACAGATGTGGCTTCATTATTTCCAAAAAAAAAAACAGAATAGTACACGACCCCAACGCGCCGCGTCCATTTGTCGGAAGCAGGACGGTGTGATTCGTGCTTTATGTTCGCTGTTATGTTCGTTACTATATTGCGCAGTGGACATCGCGTGGTTTACGACCGTTACACTAATTGATGGCCCCAGTGCCGCGTAAGGGTCCTTAGCGATTGCCGGCCATCTGGCGATTGTTCTAGCGAAATCATCGCACTCTCACTCAAGATTGAGCTACGGCACAGCACCTCGTCCACGTTCATCTAATGGATTAGTCCTTGTCTGAATGTAAAGGCCACCTCATTTCCCTCTACATATGGCGGATACTTCGGCCCAGAGTACGATGTAGAAATGAAAAACACTTCCGGTACTTGTAGGCTGGCACGATTAGGACTTCCGAGTGACTGGAGGCATTTCTTTTCTCCTCATAGCCTCTACTTTTTAGTCCATTTCCGGCGCTACTACTAGGGAGGATGTGGTTCTGGTAGAAGCTCACCTCTTTTCTTACCAAAGTATGGCCTCTCTTTCTCATTTCAGGCCGCTCAGAATAAGGCCTATCGGGCTTATCATGTCGAAATCTCCTTATCACTATTGTATTTTGCTATGACCGACCGCTCCGCTGCTTCCTCCGCCCGGACTGAAATGAGAGAGAGGCTATATTTAGCTGGGCATTTTTTCTTCTAGTGTTTATAAGGCTTTCCTTGACGGGTTTGAACAACATTTTAAACATCATCCTCGTGTGTCTTGATACCAGGAAGGCCATGAAACCATCCTGATTTAGTCCCCTTTCATATTTGCAATTCTCATTATTATCTCCATTTATGTGCAACTCTCATGAAAATGATCTTTCGAGCAGAGTTGGTTTCTTGACCTGCTTTGTACTAGTACCTGAAGGCCGAAAAATTGGTCTCCTTATCTAAAGTCACTGCCTACATATATTCGGCGTATTTAAAACGGGCTGACTGTTTTGTGCGCTCCTAAAATCGTTCCTTGCCATTCTCGAGTTTTGATCATATTTTTCTGTGAAATTACACCTTTTTCTTTCAGAATGCAGTGATAGTTGAATGCGAGTCATCAGACAGCATCATTTGTGTTGTACCTACAAATATGGAACTTTTCTTGTGCCATGGAGTGCTCTCTCTGGATCGGATTCGTTAGCAGTTGGACAGGAAGGATTATTCATGTTGAACAATCATGTCAAGAAGAAAAATTGTAAAGTAGACCCACCCCATATAACGCCTGCCAAATGCGAGGCTTTCGATTCCTTCGAATAAGCGAGATATAGGAGGAAGTCACCCTGGGGCACCCACATAAGGCACTCCCTTTACGATCTTTCGAGCTACACTGTGGCGAGATGAGCGATTGTTTACTACTCAGATATTTGTGGGAAGTTCCCGAGGACAATAGACCTGATTTCATCGCTATTACTAGGTCGAGGGGAGAGGAGCGAGACGTCCCCCCGGAAGGGGACGTCTCGCCCCTTTCCCCTCGAAATATTCACAACGATAAGGCGTTCGAAACAGTAGACTCGGGGGAGAACAAGGGAAGTTCGCTTCACGGTTGTTCCCATGGCCTCCCCCCGAGCATGATGAACGAGAAAACAAAGCCGCAGTGTATACGATGATGCAAACGGGCTAGTCGCGAGGTGGTCTCGCACTTCGCAAGTTGAGGGAGCAGACCTGCCACTCGAGGGCGGTGTAAGGTATCTCTGTCCAGATTACCAGGGGAGATAACAAGCTTCTCCGTAACCTTTCGACAAAGGTGAATATTTTTGGCCCTACTCCTGCTTTCGAAGAACAGGAAACTGTTGAAAACGACGAGTTTCAGCCAGCCGACTTTTGATAAATCAATGACCAATTGATGTTGGATTGCGGCAGCTTGGGGAAGACTGACGATCGGGAGAACAAGGGAAGACATGCTAGCCGGAGGTCCCCTCCGCCTCCCCTCGATTCGGGAGAAGTTCCCCAGTTGTTTTGAGGGAAGTTCTGCTGTCGTTCTCGGGAACTTCCCCACGAATTTCTGAGTATCTCATACATTGGTGGGGAAGTTCTTGAGGAGAATAGACCTGATTTGGTCGTTGTCACTCGGTTGAGGGGAGAGGAGCGAGACGTCCCCCCGGAAGGGGACGTCTAGCCGCTCTCCCGTCGAATTATACACAATGATAAGGCGTTCAAAACAGTCGACTCGGGGGAGGACAAGGGAAGTTCGCTTCACGGTTGTTCCCATGGCCTCCCCCCGAGTATGGTGAACGAGAAAACAAAGGCGCAGTGTATACGATGACGCAAACGGGGTAGTCGTGAGGTGGTCTCGCACTTCGCAAGTTAAGGGAACAGACCTGCCACTCAAAGACGGTGTAAGGTTTCTTTGTCCAGATTACCAGGAGACATAACAAGCTTCTCCATACCTTTCGACCAAGGTGAATATTTTTGGCCCTATTCCTGCTTTCGAAGAACAGGAAACTGTTGAAAGCGACGAGTTTCGGCCAGCCCACTTTTGATAAATCAATGACCAATTGGTGTTGGGTTGCGACAGCTTGGGGAAGACTGGCGATCGGGAGAACAAGGGAAGACCTGCTAGCCGGAGGTCCCCTCCGCATCCACTCGTTTTGGAGGAGGTTCCCCAGTTGTTTCGAGGGAAGTTCTGCTGTCGTTCTCGGGAACTTCCCCACGAGTTTCTGAGTATCTCAGAAATTTGTGGGGAAGTTCCTGAGGACAATAGACCTGATTTGGTCGTTGTCACTCGGTCGAGGGGAGAGGAGCAAGACGTCCCCCCGGAAGGGGACGTCTCGCCCCTCTCCCCTCGAATTATACACAACGACAAGGCGTTCGAAACAGTCGACTCGGGGGAGAACAAGGGAAGTTCGCTTCACGGTTGTTCCCATGGCCTCCCCCCAAACATGATGAACGCGAAAACAAAGCCGCAGCGTATACGGTGATGCAGACGGGCTAGTCGCGAGGTGGCCTCGCATTTCGCAAGTTGAGAGGGTAGATCTGCCACTCAAGGACAACATAAGGCATCTCTGTCTGGATTTCAGGGTAGCTAATAAGCTGCTCTATAACTTTTAGTCAGAGGTGAAAATTTTTAGACCGATCGCAGTTTTTCAATAACAGGAGACTGTCGAAAACTGCCAGTTCTAGCAAGCTGATTATAGCAAGCTTTATTTTTTCTGCTTACCTTTTTAATTTACTTTTTCGTTTCCATTGATTTATTTGTAACTCATCCACTTCCATATCAATGCAAAGGCGATCCGTTATTTCTTAATTTGCAGCGCGTTATGGTCGGTTTCTTCGTCAGTTTCCAATATTACCAGAGCCAATCTTCGATTTAGGCCTGTTTTAGAGTTCCATCGCAGCGCGGTGCGATCGGATGTTGTTTGTGGGCATTGATCGATAACGAGCCGCTCGTCGATTCGCGTACGAAACATGGTGCCGCGCCGCCCCGCGGTGGAACTCTAAAAACTTCCTTATCCTCTAATTCGAAGTGAAATTTATCGCCGTTGATTACGCGCGTATATGCACATATGTTGCGTCTCCTTCTCTCACGCGCTTTATCGCTGTCTCTCCCCTCGCTCCGCCCTTGCTTGCGAAGGAACCAACTAAATCTACCCCCGAAAAAAAGAGGATATGTAAGTTATGAAATGCATACCATTTTTGAGCTCGTATGTTGCGTGTAAATACAAACTGAGCTGTTCGATATGCACGTTCACTTTTTTGAAAAATTCTCTCCCACTATGATTCCAATTATCTTTTGTGCGCAAGTTCGCATTATGACAGCCAACGTTTTGTTGTTGGAATTTTTGGAATTTTTGATGATCTTTAAACTATCACAAGGTAGCTGAGTTGAACGCAAAACCCAGACGTAAGGCAGGACTTGAACCTGCATAGCACGCTTTCCGCGCGAGGGTGTTACCATTGTCGGTGGTGTAATGGTGTCGGTGGTGTAATGGTAACACTCTCGCCCGGAAAGCGTGCAATGCAGGTTCGAGTCCTGCCTGACATCTGAGTTTTGCGTTCAACTCAGCTACCTTGTGATAACTTGTGATCATATACCATGCCAAAATAAGGCATCAAATATTCAAAAACATCAAAATTCTGTCTTCAAAAGGCCTCAGCTTAACTGGGTTTAATGCCGATTTGTGCTTACCAGATCATACCCGTCATCGGGTGATTGCTGTTGTGCCCACACAGTTCATGTGTGAATAGCTGAGTGATGTAGAACGGGGTGTCGGTGGTGTAATGGTAACACTCTCGCCCGGAAAGCGTGCAATGCAGGTTCGAGTCCTGCCTGACATCTGAGTTTTGCGTTCAACTCAGCTACCTTGTGATAACTTGTGATCATATACCATGCCATAAAAAGCCATCAAGTATTCAAGAACATCAAAATTCTGTCCTCAAAGGGCCTCAGCTTAACTGGGTTTAATGCCGATTTGTGCTTACCAGATTATACCCGTCATCGGGTGATTGCTGTTGTGCCCACACAGTTCATGTGAATAGCTGAGGGATGCAGAACGGGGTGTCGGTGGTGTAATGATAACACTCGCCCGGAAAGCGTGCAATGCAGGTTCGAGTCGTGCCGGACATCTGAGTTTTGCGTTGAACTCAGCTACCTTGTGATAACTTGTGATCATATACCATGCCAAAATAAGGCATCAAATATTCAAAAACATCAAAATTCTGTCCTCAAAAGGCCTCAGCTTAACTGGGTTTAATGCCGATTTGTGCTTACCAGATCATACCCGTCATCGGGTGATTGCTGTTGTGCCCACACAGTTCATGTGTGAATAGCTGAGTGATGTAGAACGGGGTGTCGGTGGTGTAATGGTAACACTCTCGCCCGGAAAGCGTGCAATGCAGGTTCGAGTCCTGCCTGACATCTGAGTTTTGCGTTCAACTCAGCTACCTTGTGATAACTTGTGATCATATACCATGCCAAAATAAGGCATCAAATATTCAAAAACATCAAAATTCTGTCCTCAAAAGGCCTCAGCTTAACTGGGTTTAATGCCGATTTGTGCTTACAGATCATACCCGTCATCGGGTGATTGCTGTTGTGCCCACACAGTTCATGTGTGAATAGCTGGAGTGATGTAGAACGGGGTGTCGGTGGTGTAATGGTAACACTCTCGCCCGGAAAGCGTGCAATGCAGGTTCGAGTCCTGCCTAACATCTGAGTTTTGCGTTCAACTCCAGCTACCTTGTGATAACTTGTGATCATATACCATGCCAAAATAAGGCATCAAATATTCAAAAACATCAAAAGATCTTTAAACTCGTTGGCGTCTTTTGGAAAAGGGGTGTGATTCGCGATTACTTGAGGGCACAGTCCAACCTCAAGATCGTTTTTCGTTTTTCATGCTTGTCTTAAAGAGAATTGTGTGTGATCGCAACAGTGCCTCGTGAATCGCTCAGAACCTCATGCGAAAGAACTATGGTCCCTCAAAGAGTGTCAGTTTGAACGGCGAGAATTCCCTGGACGAGTTATCCCTGGCCTTTTTTTCTAGCCATTCGCAGCTCTCTTACTGGAGCTGACCACAACATAAAGCCAAGACGATAACAAACGAAAGAACATTAATTTCGATTCGAATGTCTCGCGCTTAGTCCTCACTGAAATCGAAAACTCGTCGGTGGGCGTAGCCCATCGTTTTTTTTTTGGGGTAGTGGCCGATTTTTTAATAGCTTTTTATCGCTTATTTGATCAATTTAGGATTTTGCACTTACAGGGTTATTATGTACTGCGGCCGGACTATAATGCCTGAACCCTGCCTTTAAATAAAATAAGGAGTTGTGACATGAAGATGAAGCGAATTCCTTACCGAAACCCTTTTCCCTAATCCGTGGCTATCGGTCCTCCTCCAATAAATTATGTGCTATGGTGTTGTTCTAGGGCGGCTTAACCCGAACAGCTATCATATTTCGATCCTTTGTTCAGCGTATGGCATCGGGTGACAAATACATCCTGGTTTTTGGACTGCTTGGACACCTGAATCTTACTTCTCAAACGTTTTGCTAAGACGTTGAATTCAGTCAAGATGAATATGACTCAACTGGAACATTCAGACTCTCCAGACACCATGAGGTTTCATTGCTGAAAACACTGGAGTGTCTACTGCCCAATGATGATCCTATGAAACGAGGGGTATTTCCGGTCACAATGAAGTCAGTGCCGAAAGTTTCTTTTGCGGATGCCGTCACCGAGGCATAATCTCCTCAAATGTGTGTGAGCGAGGGGCAATGTGGTAACAGGTGTCAGTCAAGGCGTCGATGTCAGTGGCAGGGTCGGGTCGTCCGTCGATCAGCCCGACCATCACAATCACCTCTCACTCATTCTACTCGCGCCTCGTTTCGCTCGTCTCACGATACCTCACTTCCTACAATTTTCACATAGTTAAAAATCAAATAATTGATTGAAAGCAATCAGTAATCTATGTTTGTCATCGGCCAATTTCAAGATCGAAGGACTCGTCTGAGGTGATGTTTTTGTCTGGATTTCGTCCTATGCCGAGTTTTTAAAACGTATTTGGAGAACAGTTTAGAGCGGTATGGTGGAACTTAACTGATTCTGATAATGATCAAACCATACTATAGTGATTTTTGAGAAACATTGTCTCTCCTTATCTATATATGTAATTGGATCAACTTTTTCATTTAGTGCACTATGTAAACCTTGATTCCTCTGCCGTATTATGAACTTTGAGTGAATTTTAATCTTGTTATCACTTGCTTCGATAACATTTTCTATGCATTTCCTTCCACCCGATTTGCATGCGTTGTTCTTCTTGATTACCTGACCTTATTTTATTACCTGTGTGTATGTACATGTAGCTTTGAGGAGATTTGGAAGATATAGTTCCAACTGACTCATCACCGTACTGGTTTTCTAACTGTCAACGTTCTAAAGAGAAGCGTCCTCCATGCGGAAAACTGTGCTTATTGAACTTTTCATTATCATCAAGGCTCACAAGACAAGGCTCTATATGGTTGATGTATCCTCTGTTTCGGAGTGAATTTTTCGTTCGTCGCGTACTTCTGCGTGCGCATGCTACGTCTCCTTCCTCCCACGCTTTCTCGATGTCTCTACCCTCGCTCCGCACGAGCGCGCGTAGGAACATAGCAAACTTGGCTCCGAACCAAAGGATACCTATGTAAAGAAGAGTACCATGTATGACATTCTTATAAAGCGCTTGCGATCTTGGCCTAGCCCTCGATCTTAAAGGCACAGTTCAACCTCAGAGATAATTTTTGCATAATAGTTCGCCCGCCGTGTATTGCAACCCTGCCAAGCACGAAATCTCAGTTCAATCAAATAAGTGAGAAACTACAGGAGAAAAGTCGGTCGCGCCATCAATACTCCCAGGAACAGAACCAAGCCTTTCGCCCCGAAGTGGAAATTAAGATCTTGCCTCGGGAAAAATTGGTGTGTGCGGCGATGCCACAAGACAACATGCGCAGTAGCAAAGTTTTGTTTTTCATTTTCGTGGCGGTGTGCGTGGTTTGGCTTAAAGGGTATTGGAGGCGGAGCCAGCTTTTTCCCCGTAGTTTCTCCTTTATTTGAAAGAACCGAGATCCCTCGTTTGACGCGGTTGTTATAGGTCGTGCTGCGTGTTAAATATCAAGGATTACCCATGAGGTTGGATTGTGCTTACCAGAGGTGATAAGCTTGATACGTTATGGTAAAGTTATGAGTAAATGACACCCAGTATACCACCCTTATGCTTCCTTCTTTGTAGAACTTTCGTCCAGGGAGTTTCCCATGGCAGTGAGCTCTAGTATTAGGTCTGATTTTACTTTTTGTTTTTTGTTACGGTATGTATCATTGAGTTTAATCGCACCCTGCCGTTTTGATACGATATATTTTGAAATCGAGCACTCGGTTGAAGTCATAAATGCTTTTCACTGCGAAGAACTTGGGCATTCTTTCAAGGTACTTTATTGTAAATAATTAGGCCGATGCACGCTGTAGAATTTTCAAATATCGTCAATGTGGTCAGAACTCGTCTATGAAAATTTGGGGGTGAAGACTTCTAATCAAATTCATTATCCTGGTCTTGCTCTCTAGAGTGCACTTATTACGTAGGAACCAGGGGTGTGCATTTTCCGTTTACCGATTTACCGATTTTCGGTATTTACCGGTGTTTTTCGGTAAATTTAGATCTACCGATTTTTAGATTTTTTCGAAGTTTAACTAATTTTTTACTGAAAAAGGTTTTTTTTTTTTGCCTAATCGGTCTACTTCTTACTCGTATTGCACGAGTTTGCTGCTGTTATTGCACGCCTTTGGCGCGATATCCTTTTCATACTTGTTTTATTACCCTTTTTAAACCCTCTGGCTTACTTTTCGAATGTTCAAACGATATCTTCACCTTTTGTGTCACATGCCTTATTGGGATACTACTCCGGGAAATACATATTTTATTCATAAATCTCAACAGATTTGCAACACAGCAGAGTCCTGGAGCAGAAATTTCAGAAACTGGAAAAATTCTTTTCGAAGCTTCCACATCACTGCAGTTCTGGAACGGCTCCATTGTTAAATCATCGTATCTGCACCTTTCCTCACTAAGTCCAATAAGTACATTTACGCCTTCTTGCGCTACAGTTGGAGGTAAGGGAAGGATGTTTCCCTAAGCTAGCCTGATTTTGAGTGACTACAGAAAGGCCTTTACATGAAGATTGCGAAATGTTACTTTATCCAAAATAAACGTTCCGCTGATCAGGTTCGGCCGTTGAAGCTCAGTTTAATATATAAAAGCTCACTCCATTGTTTTCACACTATCATTCATGCACTACAATGGAAATGATACATAAATATTATCGG
This sequence comes from Aplectana chamaeleonis, assembly GCA_029168955.1. Lineage (NCBI taxonomy): Eukaryota > Metazoa > Nematoda > Chromadorea > Rhabditida > Cosmocercidae > Aplectana > Aplectana chamaeleonis. Next base: position 180,926 of record JAPDOI010001015.1, on the reverse strand, counting down.
TCATTTGTGCAATCGTATAGGAGATAGGCACCAAAAAGCCGAAGTCAGAATTTTGCCGAATTTTCGGCTTTTACCGTATTTACCAAAAAAAATCGGTAAAGGTTTCGGTAAAATTTACACGAAAAAGAGAATTTCCGCACACCACCCTGGTAAAGAACGCTAATATAGGTTCAATGGAATTTTTTTCACATTCATGGCTGTGCAGTACATATTCAGCACTCACTTAATAATTTCATTCTTTTTTATGCCCGTATTACGTTTGAAACTATATCCGGATATTGTTAATCAGCCGGGCCACGGGTCTGAAAATAGCCGGAAATGCCCGTGGTTTCCACCTGCCAATCTAAATGCTTATGATGTATCCTAGCCTTTCTCTCAGTAGTCATTTCATTTTATGGCCTAGGTCGCTCATTTTGAGCCGGTCGGAAGCGAGGGTTATCGAATGTAATGTCAATCTCTGCTTATCACTGTTAAGCTTTGCCGCGGAACGACCGCTCCGTTGCTTACTCCGCCCGGACTTATCCGAAAAAACCTCGGCTTTACATATTTTTTCTATGAAAGACTTTCCAGCGGCATATCCTTTGCTCTCCGGTCTTCATAACATAGAGACTGATAGTAGTTTCACGGTTATTTCCTGAATCTCACGAGTCGTCGCCGTAAATTTTCTTTGTAAGTTAGATCGCCCTGTTGAAAATCCAAGGACGCATGTTTTATGCTCTGAGGTGCCACTATGTTACAGGTACCTTTCGGCTAAAATATGATACGAAATAACAGTGTCATGTGTGAATTTTGGATCAATAAACACCTTTATTGAGCATATGGCAGTTATGGATTTTTCGCTTTCCGGGAGTTCAAAAAACAGCCATATGTGTGAAGTTGTTATTGGTGGAGATATATGTCATGCATTATTTGATTTTGTTGTCGGCGTGGTATTAATAGCAGTGCTGGGAAAATCGTCTGTGTTGACCGTAAATCAAATTCTGCCTACAATTTGTATTCCATCAGGCTGCTCATTCACTTTGACTCAGATAAAATACCTTGCATAATATAATGCCTTAATAATATTATAACCCTAATAATGATACTTTATTATCCTTCCTGATGCGTCATCTTTGGCGTCAGTTATGCTGTTGATTAACACCAGTGTGAACAAGAGACGCTTCAAGTTCGTTCTACGTTGCACGTTAAGGACATTTTGTAGCACTATATTGAACTTCCAACTCACTATGGGTCCATACTATGACAGGTTCTCATTGCCCACAATCTGGCGAGAGCCCGCTTGTCCCACAGGGCTCACTCTTTGTAGCTGGAAGATCCTTACGAAAAATCTTTTGTTACTGGTAGGCTGGTATGAAACACCTCAAGAATCATTCAAATTGGTTCTTTCATAACGAAAATCCCCTGTTTTGAAACCAGCTGAATTTATTGTGTGGAGCGCGCGGTCATGGTTACGGAGATTACCCGTAAGGGCGCGCGGTCTCTTAAAGTGTTAACTTATTATTACCCACACCAAAGTGTGATGGTGTTAAAAGCCTGCACTGTTACCGTGGTGTAACTCTGTTATACAACTGAAAAGCCGAACCGAGTGGGAATAAATTGTGAAACAGCCCGAAAACATTGCCTCAGTTAGCGTACAACCTATAGTAGCATACGAAGAGTGTTTTTACATACATTTACCCTGACACCGCCGTAGTGGGACTATGGGATGTACAATCAAGCCTCTCCTGCTGCGTGCGGTCACTTGCCACGTGTTCACTTTTGCTAGATACCCTTCGATAGGATAAATAGTCAGAGAAATCGAAGAGTACTAGGAATGAGTCATAGAAGGCTTCCGAGATAAGATGTTTATCCTATCGCAGGTTATCTAGCACAAGTGAGGATAGCCGGGTGAGGCTCGATCGCGTAACCCGCACTACGGCAGTGTCAGAGTTTATACTGAATTTCCCACTGGTCCATGGCTGCATAAAGTTTCTAGAAGTTCCAGTTTTCTCTCAATAGCAGTGACTGATTCGGAGGTGGATCCCTGCGTCTGCTGCTGCTGACCATAATCGAGTAATTAGAGTGAACGTTGAACTGTGATTGCCGGGACGCGGCCGCCCGCAGCCCAATAAATGTTGACTCCACTGCTCGATAATGGTCAACGAAAATCGCGACTCTGATCAGGAGCACCATATTCGTATTCTAGGGCTTCGCCTTTGACTTTCCTATTCCCATATTTCTTTTTATCTGTGGCTGCCGATTTTCAACACTAAGAAACACTTTTAGGGGTTCCCACAATAACAAATGAACCGGTGTTATTTTTTAGAAGCCTTTTTGAAAGAACTGCTAAGAAATTTTTCTTGGTGACGCTGCGGCCAACTCTACAGGACCAGGACCAGAGGTATATTGGGGCTGTCAGAGAGGTCCCTCCTGTACTTTTTAGTGTTCATTGTATAATATTAAAGAAAACGATTATTCAACTTCTTGAAATGGAACCGTGGTTTTTCTAGCTAATGGTCTGGAACACTTCTCGTGTCTAATTAACTTTAGAGCAGATTTTAAAGAGTGGGAAAATATAAGCGCTAAGTATAGGGAAGTTTTTGCATTTTTAGAAGTTTTTATTGGACTTGTATGGTAACATTGGAGAAATTTCACCCCCGAGCCCCTAAGGTTTCTTTTTGAGGTAATGTTTGGCTACGTCTCACTGAACATTGACCATTTCCTCCTTCAGTTGTTTGGTTTTGTAGTCCTAGGACTATTTTGCTACTACCTACCCGTTGAAATATGGACCGCTAGTTTATGAATTTTCTGGCGAAAGGGCGCTGGCGTGCGCCTGTGTGTTGGATCTGAGGACGTTGTTATAACGCAGTTGTTTTATGGGCGATGCCAGCTTGGCGAAATGGGGAAATAAAACGACCTTTGTCGGTGGGGAAGCCCTGTCCACACCGGCTCGCCGCCATCAGTTTCCCACCGTCAGACCTTCGCCCGAAGCGACAATCATCCTCTCGAAAAACACTCGTCAATGTTGTCTACAAAATCACACCACCTCTGCGCAAAGATGAAGAAATTGTTCGGCTGGTCGGTTGAGCCCGTTCCCTAAGACCATCTAATGGGGCTTTCCAAAGGTTAGCCTAGCGCTGCGGTTTCAAGAAGGATCGCCGCGATCGCAAGCGCTTCTTAATTTTCCTCCTTGCTGCTTTGCGCCTGGCTGGTAGCGATGAGTGAACTTTCCCCACAAACTCTTCCGTATCGCGCACACGTTTTTATTCCGTATTCAATCAGCGTTGACGCACTTCTCATGCTGGATTTAATGGAACTTCCTCAAAAACTGTGGAGGATTGAGAGGTTCTGACAGCTTCCTAAGGTAAATATTTCTATACCATTTCCATTAGTAACTACACACTGTCCTTATTGGAGAGAGATTGCGATCCGCAGCTGCGAACAACCGCGGAGTGCAACAAGCGCGTCACACAATGTCAGGCTGGGATAGACGTCCCGGGTTCCCGGCACGACTAACCGTGCTACTAACAGCCAGTTTGTTCCGTAAATGAGGACCTGATGCTTACTCCGAAAGGACAGTATCAAAGTGAGTAATTTCCGGGGCATTCCTCGTAAGTTCTTGATTTTATCTTAGGCCCCGGTCAGAGTTGGTGCTCTATTTGCATCTGCTTATATCCCCCACACCCCCCAACACCCCCCCCGCACCCCCCAGCACTTTACTTACCGGTCGATACGTATATTTTAAATGATCAGTGAGGTTGAGAAAATCACTCGGTACATCCAACTAAGTCATAACGATGATTACGTGGCCAAAGGATTGCACCTGTTCAGAGAGCAGTGAAGGAGAGTATGGTGAAGTAACGGAGGTAGCAGTAAGAGTTAGCTTTCTATTAATACGCAATGTTTTACCATCTGACCCGCCCACTCCGGTATTGATTTTCTCGTCTGTATTGCATGGATATCGACCGCGTCGGATACATCTGGTGATTTTCACTCAACTTCACTCCATCATTTTAAACATACGTACCGACCGGGGGTTCATTCAGAAAATGCGAGTGATACACTGCGAGTGATTTTCTCAGCTTCACCTCACCATGTTGTTCATACGTATCGACCGGGTGTGGGTGTTGGGGGGTGCTGCGGGGAGGATACACCGAGTGATTTTTGCATCCCGGCTCCAATGCATTCTGTGTGTATCGACCGGGCTGGAGACGTCGGCTCATCCAACTATGACCGGGGCCTTAGAATAATGCATTGCAAAATACAACTTCTTTAATTCCGAAAACAAGGTGCCAGAAACGCGGCCGGATTAGAATTTGAAAATGCAGCACGACCGCTCGCTGGTAGCAGCTAAGTTTGGAATAGAAGAGCTGTCCAAGATTGCACCAAACTTGAGCTGCCTTGTAAGTTCCTCCATCCCGTTGAGTCATGTTAGCCACTTTTAGCTCGACATTGTCTCAGATTTCCTCCTAATAATGAGTCTCGTTTTTCGTCTGGCGTCATGCTATTAATAACCAATCAAAGGTTTTTTCTTTCCCTAATACATAAACCAGCACTAATATACTTTTCTTGTACCTTCTTTCATATTCTACTTCCGTGCTGACATTTCATAGAATCGCTATGAAACGCTTTTATCCAAACTCAGAACGCAAATATACAATTTTGGCCTAGATAGAGCTACGATGATTTCCGAGAATGTGCCACGTTGCCGTCGTATGGCGAAAGTGGGCATGGAGGCGATCTCATGGACACGTTTACCAGGCCATAAAACGGCAAATGTCTCACCGTCGACTGCGGGCCACGCGCTGCGCGACCGCACGTGCGGCGGATGCAGACGAGTTTACAGCCGCCGCGCGACTCAAGTTTTCGGCCGCCGCGCCTGCGTAAGAAACCGTCTGCTTCCGACGCGTGCGGTCGCGCAACGCGAGCCTGATCGACGATGGGCTATGTCTTTATAACCTGTACCTACCATGACTGCCAATGCAGGACAAAAATTTTTTTCTGGCTGTCGTGAGAATTTTGGCATAGAACAGTTCCCCATATATCATGTTCCTGGGCCACATGCCCGGCTGCTAGCTATTTGCGAGGCCTTCACCAGAGTGCAAGTCTTACAAATACAAAGCCTATTTACGTTATCGTCCTCTTCACGGTTACGTACCGCGTTTAATCGAGTAGATACTTCTCTCTATGTTTGGCCATGACCTGAGCATTTTTCAGACCTTCTAATCGATAAGCAGGATTATTGGAGCGATAATTGAATAATATCCAAGTCTGCTGTTCACAATCGTGGGAAAAGCTTGTTCGATCAATCGATACTGCCGCGCGACACGCTCACCGACCACGTGGGCGGTCAGTCTCATTCGGACAGACTTTACAGCCTCCGTGAAGCCGCGGTAGACGCGTTTTCGTCGCAAACGTTTAATCGATTGCAGCGGGCATGAATTCGCTATTCAGTATCTTGATTGGTATGTATTGGTGAGGCAACCGTGGGTAAAAACCTCGGGTAAAAACCGCGAAATAGCTCGCGAAAATCCAGTACTGCTGAAAGTGGTATTGGTGATTTTTGGGCTTCTGACAGAGTAAGGTCGCTTTCCAACTTTGATTATCTTGGTTCCCAGCATTTTCTGGAGTAAAGTGGATTGAAAGCGTCTATATAGTCGCCTCGTGAAATCAAGTCAATTGAATAAAAAAGCGCGCGTCTGGCTGCAGTAGCCTTCACGTTACTCACAACGCCATGTTCAACGAGTTTTTCGGCCGCCAAGTGAGCCGAGCGTCTGGCTGGGTCATGTAGACCGAACATAAATTTCGGAGAGAACGAAGCTTCAGAGGAAGTTTTATGAGATGGAATATACTCCTTTCATGCTAGTCAAGTCAAAAATCAGTGAATTTTCGAGGTTTAAGAACCAAGCTGGCCATATCCTTCATAGACATGTTTACTGTTGAGCTGCTGTTTTTATGTTTGCTACATTTCCGCTTTGGTAATGTGCATACGTTTCTGTTAAGCTGATTTATCTGTTGTCTTCTCTCTGAAGTTGTGTTTGCTTGTTCAAATGGCTAAATTGCACGCAATTCGATGTCTCACTAAAGGGAACCTCGTATGACTTACCTCACCATTCAAAGCGGATCATGAGGCGTTTTCTGGTCAGTTTTCTGACACGCTATCCACTGAGTCTGAACTCGGACTCTGCCACGACTCCCGGTGGGAGGAAGCTGAAGGAGTTTTTGAGACTTCCCGAGGGATGTCAGAGGCACTAACCGTAGGGCACATTAATGTCTTTCCAAATGATTGAGGTTAGCCATGCGAGAGTCAGTTCCTAGTCAGTTCCAAAACTGGAGACTCCAGTCCTGTTCCAGACTGCCCACTTCTTCCAAGCTTGTCCCGAGTGTCGGGCTTTGCGTCACGGGTCAGCTCGCGGGTGCCCTCTCGAGGTGGCCCGTGGGTATCGATCTTCATCCGAGTGCGGGTTTGTACTGATCCATCCGATTGGACCCAAGAGCGGGTGAGGGGTGAGGTGATGTCGTCAAGCACTCTCTCCGGGGATCGCTGTAATATCGCCACTCAACGTTCTGTTATTGGATATGTTTGGTGTATGGTGGAAGCAGAGAACAGCGTGACCCCCTGGCGGGCGTCAGCGCGTTGGCCCGCCCTGAAATGCGGAAACAAACATGGCGGGTCGTTGTGTGAAAGCGCTATCTATGGGGTGGGCTGGCTGGCTACAGCGCAACTGGGACCACCTCTGAGGACAGATGACCTCCATCGGCCATCTCCGTAGTGTTTGTTGGTCTTTGTTGCCATCTACAGCCAGTGCGTGTGTATGCTTGACAGCGACCTTCAGACCTAAAATTTTACCCGCGAATTTGGGGTCGTGAGGGATTGGAGGTAATTTTTGTGTTCATCACATATGTGTTTGATCTAACTAGCCTCATCTGGCCGGCTCTGCGGTCACTTCTCTTCATATTCATACGCACATTTTTCAGTTGTTCCTGATATTAAACTTCGGGAAGAACATCAGTATTTTATTTCATCTCTACTTAGTCTTACTTTGCATGTTCGCCATCCGTTACTTGTTACTCCCTAAATGTGCATGGCTCGATTCGTAGTAGATTTAACTATGTGCATGTCATTTATTCTGAAAGTGCCAATATATTTTATTAAATCTACTGGAAAAGGGATTAAAGTGAACACGATTACAATCTTTGAGTCTTTAGCAGAGTTACACCACAGTGAACAACAGGCGTTTCAACACCTTCACACTAGACTGCATGTTTTGCCTTGCTGACACCACAGATGCGGAATTTTTCGGGTGGTGGTCGTAGTTTGACCAGGCAGCGAAAAAAGCCGAAGAGAAAGGGGAGGAGCGAAGGGCTGTCATTGGCTATCTCACCGACTACTGGCAGCCCTCTCTACGTCTCTGACGGTTGACTCTTCTTCTCGTGTGTGTAGCCTGCATGATTTCTGCCAATCACAGACCTTCAGCTCCCCCCTTTTCCCTCGCCCTTTCTGGTGGTTTTGCCACCTTACGACCACCAACCGGAATATTCCGTTATCCTATTTTTTCGTTTTTACCTTCGGCTCATTTTTACTTATTACTTGCGCTTATCGTTTTTAATTTGCTGAGGACATGTTGAAAAAAATCCTGCTGATAAACTTAGCGCAAGAGTTTCCAGTTTTTATGTTTTCACGGAGTCCTGTCAACTTTGGCCCATCGTTTTCCCGTTTTGGGGGGGTTTCCCCGTTCCCGATTTCTTTTTTTTGGGTAATTTTTTCTCAGCTTATCCTAATCGTTACCACGTCCTCCTTTATTTTGTAGTTTCTACACAAATTATGTGAACTAGTAATGTAGGATATTTAATTTCTGTACATCGTACAATTTCGTTTCCAACTATTTGCTTTTTACATTGTTTGACTTTGTGGTCACTTCTTCTTTCATTCATGCTCGGGCTTTTCTAATGCAGTCTGTCAGTAAGTGCTAGTTTCAGGTTCAATAGTTTCATCGAAAATCCACTAAGGAAAAGAAAAGAGTTGATTGAAATATGAAAAAAATTGGAAAGGTTGGAGCAACCATTTCAAGATAAATACTCTTCTGAACTTCCACATTTTTCCCCTTTTTCCTGGGATTTTCTCGTCTCAGCAGAGAGAAACTGGCCATTCAAGGTTTCGTCCATCTTCTGCCATCGTAGACTGACCTTCAAGTTCAGAGGTCAGCTCGCTCCCAGTCAGGCGAAGTGCAAATCTGATGCGCTATTACAGTAGTTATGAGAATTTAATATTCCACTTTGGCTAATTAGAAAATGCTGGTTCAGATGAGGAATAAACGCGGAATATTGAGTAAATTATGCATTAGGACTTTTTTCGAGGCACTTGGGTAAGCTGTATTCATCCATTCGCTATATAAAACATTCATCAATTCGCGTAACCAGCAGCTAATATGAATGTCTTCCATTTTCAATTTTCTCTTTCACGAAAAAAAAAAAACATCTGCCCTTCCTAAGACAGTCTAACATTTCCACATGAAGTTTTTATCAAAATGAAAGGTCACTTCGAAGGTAAATTTCTGCGAATGTTCTACCAATTCTCAGCTCAAGAAGCAGGCATCATTTTAAAACTCAGGAGCTATCTACGGAAAAAATGTTCATTGGCGTTCATTAATTCCGTTACCGCTGTTTTTCGGATCTCTCTGCGGTTCTCATTTCTCTAAATGACGCGCTATTCTCGTTTCACCTTATTGCTCTCATATACTATCCTTGTCCCGGAAAAGAAATTCCGGTCTGCAGTTGCGGACACGTGGTTGCTGCATGCTATTGGAAGATAATGAGTGTCAGGACACTGGTGGTTCTGACGCGATACGCTGGGTATCATGGGATTTTGCACTTGCTCGTCTTGTCGCAACAGCGGTTGCCCCGCAAAGGAAAGCGGAGCCGAATATTTCACTCCGATTACGACGAAGGTACTTCCACTTCCACAATTTGTTTGTTGGTGCGAGAGCGACATCTATGTTTATACGCAAAATCTTACGCTTTCCCATTGTTACTACTTAAAACTTTCTAAGGCATGTTATCACCTTATTTCACTGATTGTCACGAGAATTTGCTCTGTATCATCTGCTGTATCCTCCGCCACCCCGCTGTAGCCTCCCATCCAACCGTCATCAAGTATATTGTCGCCGTCGCTAGTTATCGCATAGCGTCGCCCATTAGAGGGTCGTTTACACTTTCGCCGCCGAGCGTGCCTCAAGCGAAGATGCGATTCAATGATTTTGATCGAGCTGCGCTGCGTGATCAATATCATAGAATAGCACTACACGCCTCGCCATGGCGGTGGAAATAGCCGCAAACGATCGCTTTATAACTCCGCATCGCTCGTTTGCCCTCTATCATGCGAGGTTTCTGTTATGGCATCTTGATTTTTCTTGAACTCTCAAACGAGTCGCCTTAAAGGCAGTGTTCACGATGAAAATCTTTTTCTGTTTTTTCCGCCTATCTTGAAAACGGCCCCATACTGATTCCAATGATGTCCCTTGAAATCGTACAGGACCTTCTGGGAACGGAGTTATGGTCCCTCAAAGTTTGAGCTAAAGGAGCCATGGTGGACGAGTTGTCCGAGAGCTTGTAGCTTCCGTCTTTTGCAGCCGATGTATGCGAGCTGACCTGAGTAAAGAGAGAAGTTGAGAATGAAGGGAAGAACAGGGGGGCTAATGATTGCAAAAATCATCGCTCATCTCACGATCTCGACCATTCATTTGTTTTACGTCGGTGGTCGTGTGTTGCGCTTTTAGGGTTTGCCTTGCGCTCGAAGTGGCAACTTCGGGCTCTTTGGAAGCTTTTTCACTGGCTCGTTTTCATGCGTTTTTTCCAAGTCCAACGTTACAGTGTGCCCCTTCACTACCCATTTCCTAGTGGAAACTGAAACACATTTTTTATCGTGAACACTGCCTTTAAAAAGCTTTCTTAGGATTTTTCATCACTTGAAGGCTGAATACCCAGCATAGTCACCTTTAGTCGCCCATGGCGCCGCCTTAGCTGCTTCTCCTCGTCTTTTATGAGGAACGATTATTTTTCTAAATGTTGCCAAATGTAAACGCTTATTGTCGCTGAGTGATAGTGATCATCGATCGTTTTTTATCTTACTTAGCGCCTTTGTCTGACATTATCGTTTACACCTACCCTTAAAGGCATCGTACCCGCACAAAACAGTATGTTATTTTCCGCATCATTTTTGTGTAGCTTGACTACTCTAGTGGACGAAAATGTCAGGAGCCGCCCATGAAAAACCTCCATTTGTGAAGAAAAATTCATTCGGAACACACTGTAAATACGAATTTGAATTTTGCGCTAAAATCGTTTTAAGGTTTTTTTTTGCGTTTCTCGACTTTCATTTTCGAAGTTTTTTGCGTAATGGAGTTTGAATTGCCGTAACTTGTTTTGTGTTGTTTGACTGTAGCATCAACATTCTATGAAAAAGTGCTAAGATAACTGGTGAGAACTGGTGGCGTATCCTCATCTTTGATCCTTCAACCTCATAACCATACGTTTTTGACGCGCTAAAGCTTACCAGTGTGAATTGTACCAGGCTCATTCATGAAACTGAGCCCAAAATGGAAATTGGTTTTCAGCGCGAACGATGCCTTCAACTACATTATTGGAGTGTTGGTTATAGTCCTTTCCCTCTGCCGCGCCTTGTCGCCAGGAGTCGTCTCCTCATTTACGCTACATATTTATATCAGGATGTCGTCATGTTTATCTTCCCTATTGTTTCAAAATGTGCCTGTTCCATTGACTGTTCTATTGCAACAATATTTTTTCTACATTATAATTTTGAAAACATTTTGAAAACAATGTTTTCTCAAAAGTTTTTATATTGCTCGATCTCGTTAAGTGTCGCCTGCCTGTCGCCCACTGTCGCTAGTTCATGTTGAACATTGTCTTGCCGTTTTTGATTGATGTAACCAGCCTGTTCAACAATTGTTTTGTACTTCGTATTTATCATTGGATTATTTTGATAATGCTCCAATAAGTGATGGATTTAGAGGCTGATCTTTTATTTGTACTCTGAACTTCAGTTGATCCTTCCGGTAAATTGCTATAGAACTGCTAGTTTAGCATTTTTTGTCCGCCGAAAATTCCCCTGGCGTCGCTTAATCCCCTCATTAATACGCAGTTTTCTGGATGAGGTCACATGTGCAAGTTGTGGGCGGCCAGTGTACTGTGATTTTTTCGATTTCAGGACCGGAAATGGTGTGTTTATTTAGCGAGCGGTGTTTCCGATGTGCATTTTTATTTGCCTCTTCCGGGAAACTGCCCCATCATTCGTTCTCCTGTCAAGAATCACTGCAATCCACATGTTCTCGTTCTTTCAGCGACACTGGGGCATTTGCTGGAAAGAACAGGAGTCAGAGTTGTACTTTAGTAACAAGTTTACACTAATGTGTTATTAGAGGTTTAAAGCTGGCTGACTGATTGATACATCATTCCCCAACAGAAAAAATCGCGACATTCCTTTGAAAACGCGCCGACAAGAAGAAGGCTTCTTTCCAATGCTTTCACTTAGCATTCGATTTCTTTTGTCTTCACTCCTCTACAGCATGCATGGCAGCATTCCCCCAACCAGGTGTCCTTACTATAGCAGTTGAAGACATTCTGATACACACCTTTTTGCCTATTTTTTTATTAGTTAGAATCAAATTTGATGTGCATTTTCTGCTAATTGCCAATCAGTGTAGTATGTATCTTTCACAGAAACTATACACCAAAGAGTGGAGTGTATGTATCACATGGCAGCTAAGATGAGTACAAAATTTAAGGGTCCGGCAGGACTCAGACCTGCATCACTTCATTTTCCGGGCGAGTGCGTTGCCATTTGCTCCGCCGACACCCACTCTGCATAACTCTCAGCTTCACAGTCGGTATAAGTCTGATGGTACCTTCAAATCCTTATATCGAATGTTGACGCAAAGCCGCGTGGCCATATGCTTATCAACATAGGTGCACCAGGTTTGCGATCAACTTTATCAATGAGGGGAACACAAAGTTTGTATCACTGGGATTCATGCCGACTGACACAAGAACTATTGTCAGGCGAGGATCAGCATGCTTCCACTCTCCTGCCTTTTTTTGAGTTTCATAATGAGTTCTTCTTCACCTTTCAATTATTCTGGTTTCATTGGACATCGAATTCTGATGGTAACTTCCTAGCATTGCACCAAGCTAACGCAGATATTCATCATTATGAGTTATTTTGGTACTACCGACAAAAGCTTTAACCATGACATTAGGGAAAATCCCGAACAAAAACCATCAGTCACTCAAGTCAATTTGCGATTCTAAAACCCGATAGGGTTTGCGAAAACTTGTGCCGCAGTTTAGTTTAGTTTAGTACATGAACTGGAGCATATGAAGAGCAAGTCGATTGCTCTACAACGCATTTTCGCGGAGTTTTCTTTTTTTTCCTCAGGAGATTTCTTGTGCGATTTCGATTCGAGGGTTGGCTATTCTTCAAGTCCCCATGTTTGCTTTCTATTCCTTTCAAACACATGTTTCATGACTAATTTTCATTACCCATCCATGTGCACTATTCAACTGCTCACTACTCATTTGAATTCCAGGCCGCCCATCGTTTACTCAACATCAAATTTCACAAATTTCGCTCCAGGCTATTGTTTCCATATGTACCTTTGGTGTAGCGTAGGTTAAATTCCATCTTAACCGTTTGTGAATTTAGGTGAGAATGACTGAATTGAGCATTTCTCGAAACAATCTTTATAACAGATACACCAGTTTGTTGCCTTACATGCTTTTTAGCATTTCATATCTCATTCTTCAATCTCATACATGGCTTCCGTCATCTTATCGCATATTCTTTTGCAGTTGCAGAAAATTTTCACATGTTCATCTTCATTCCAGTTGTCCGGAAACTCTGATGAGACCGCGGCGACGCCTTATCACAACTACCCAGGGTTTCCTTATTCACCTTCAAGAGCAAGAGATTATGTGGCCTAGGAATTTCATGCTCCACAAAAAGTGGCGTTTAAGAATGACCATATTTGGTTTTGATATCGGAGCGCCTGAAATCACAGGCAGGTACGAGTTTTCATAGAATCTTTCCATCCGTGATAAAAACAATCTGATTACTAATTACTCAAGAAATTCAAAATAAAATGCCTGACAAGTCATCAGATCCGGACCTCACGAGCACACCGTCTGAAGGGCTTTTGCAAGGGTACATAGCCATAAGGAAGCCGGGAAATGGATGGAAATATTCTTCCAATTAAGAACTTTCGCTGCATTCATTCTTATATTTCTAGGTTGTTTGGAAATGTTGGGTCCAATCAAATTAATCATAGAAAATTCCCATGTTCTTCAGGTTAATGAACCTAATACTTCTTCTCGGCTTACCAATCTTCCCTGGAACCAGTACCTTCATTTCAGTGAACCTTTCTAGCGTATTTTTCCGCCTTGGGTGACAGCCTTGTGGGCAGATATCAAAAAAGGCGAGGGTATCCTTATGAGTGTGCACATTGTTAATTTCTCCTTCATTACAAGCGTTCCGATCGGAGCACACTTGTGTTGAACCGGAAAACAATGCGAAATACTGAGGAATTCGTGACCTTTTTTCGCGCACTTTGCCTTGGGACGGTGAAACCTGTGTGAGATTTGCTATTTCGCGGCTCAACCAGCTCTCACCCCCTTTGGCATTGTTTGGTGAGCTCGTCCGTGATGAGAAAAATGCTGGATCACGCCGCTCATCATCAACGTACACACTATATCTTTCCGGGCGGAATTCCTGATAAGAACAGGAAATTCGGTCGACATAGAATGGTTCGTCGGTTCGGTGTCATTCTCCACACAGTCTGCGCCTCCATAACTCTAATATGCCCGCACCCAGCCTGCTGTTCATCTTTTCAGCAGCTACGTCTCACTACGTGCTTGGCTCGCAGGCAAATTACACAGAACCGACAGCGAACGTTCCTGCGTCTTCTGTAGATATGCAATTTATTGTTTCGCTCTTTTTTGGGCAGTGCCGACGATTAATGTCCGATTTCGATATGTTGATCGCTGAGACGATTTCTTGGTCCCCAGGTAGAAGCCGAAATGGCGAAGGAGTGAGGAACACGGAGAAACAAACTAGAAGTGCTGCATGAGCTTTGCTCTCACCCAACCTCTTTAGCCTCTCAAAGGAACTGTTTGCTGTGACAATAAAATTTTTGTGAACTCGTGCACTACATCTCATACTCTCTACAGCTCTATTCTTGATCTTAAAAGGGAGCATACACGCTCGTAAAATGTGATTGAGACTAACTACGGAAATAGGAATTTTTACATGGCGCAGAGACACTGCGTGCACGCTTTTGAAGCCTCCCGAAAGCGACCCAAAATGACGCTTTACATGTGGTAGAGTTCAGGCCCCGCCCCTGTATCTGCACCGCCCTGTATTCGCGCCCTCTTCCCAAAACGGGGTGCTGGGCCATCCCCACCGTCGTCGATGTATGTGGTTAACTTATTGCACTTCATTGTACCACCCACAAACGTCGCTGATTGTTGGAATGGCTGCAGAACCCTCTGTTTTGGAGGAGGACTAGCAGTTACACGGGCGGAGAAATACAGGGCGGGCAAGCTTCTCACTCGTGTAGCGGTATTGTGGGTCGTTTTTGACGCTTCAAAATGCGTAGGCGTTGTGTTTCTGTGCCATACCATTCTATGTTCTTCGTAGTTATCTCAATCACGTTCTAAGCGTGTATGCTACCTTTCAAATAATTTTCTTTTGCATAATACATTCTTCCATCGAGAACTCGTTTAATTCTGCGCAAATGGTCCAGGCCAGAAAACAATCTTACTGACACAAAGGCGTTTTGGTGCGTTTTCGCGTTTTTCCGTAATTTTAGTAATACATGGTAGCCAACGCTTCCTCTCTGTAGTTGGAAAATTCAGAGACGCAATAGGCTTTCACCATGCGAACTCTGCCTTCAACGTATTTTTCTTTCGGCTTGCTGAGATTGGATTGAGAGAAGGAAGAAAATTTTCATGTTGTATTTTGCAAAAATGATTTTTTACTTGCTTAGTGACCTTCTGTAGTTTAGTTATGACGTTCTACTGCTTCACTTTTGTTTTGAACATCAGTCTTACGTTATATTTATCTCATCTAATCGCATATTGTCACTTGTCATCACCCAATGCAGCCTACAGTACCGAGCAATTTTTTGCAAAGAAAGCGTTTTTGCGGCGTTTTTGCTGCTCACAAGAAAGCGCCGCAACGCCATAACCTTGCCAAAAAGTGGTCCAATTTCAATTCTAAAGTCATTTTCTGGATTGCACTTCCATTTAGTCCTACTACGATAGTGTTCAAAGGAATAGATTCAACTCCGAAAGTTTATCAGGGAAATTTGCATATTTGCACCTCTAAACCCCTTATAATGAACTAGATCAGACGGTCATGATAACAGAAATCTGTCATTTTTTGACCTGTGGTCGATGTGTGAATTTTAGAAGGAAATACACGGTGTTCAACAAAATGCTAAGAGTTAAAAAGAGACTTTCAACACATACCATTACGATTCGCCTTACTGAGAGGAACACGAAAACTATCTGAAAAAAACTCATTTAGTCAACTTTGGAAGCGAGTTATGGCGATGCGGCGCTTTGTGAACTCGAAAAACGCCGCAAAACCGCCGTTTTTGCCACAAAATATGCTCGGTACTGTAGTGTGTACAACTCGTCATCATGTTTTGTCCCCATCTACATATTCTGCATTGTCTTTATGTGAAACCGCATATTATTTTTCTATAGAGTCAGCTCATAGTTTACATATGTTTATAATTCAACTCAATTATTCTTCATCAGGAGTCAGAACGGCTTCACTTCATTCTGTGGTGAAGTTGAATATTCTTCAATCAAACTATCCAGGAGAAGCTGTCCAACTAGGGCGAAGGGGTAATCATCCAACCAGTCATCAGATTTTATAAACTTACAAAGCCAAAACTTTTTTCAAGTCTCATTCACGCGGCTGTATGTATACTAACCTTTGCCCAACATCTACCTCGAAATCTAGAAATCTTGTGCCTTAAAGAACAAAAATTGCTCAGTTCAGATTCATATTTTTGTGTTGATTACTACTTGATTACTACTTTTCATAAGGAAAAATAATTTGACGAAAAATTTTGCGATTGCAGGAATGTTCGTTTTTGTAAAATGAATAAAATTGTAAATTTTGTAAGTTTTTGTAAATTGCAGGATTAAAACAATCGCCTAAAATACGCTCTACAGTCGGCACGGATCGCACTGATACATATCGTTTCTTCTTGTGCGGTGTCGCAACCTCTGTGGTTTTAAGTTATAAGTCATCGGTTTAACTAGGGGACATGTTTATAGACTGTGTCATAACGGATGCAACAGTCAGTCATTCAAAGGCGCTTCTCTTTCTAGAGTTATCACGCCTTGAAATAATCTGAATGAAAAATTTTTAAATTCAGGAAGTCTACGAGTTTTTTCAGTACGCAGTTTTGTAAACAATTCAAAGAAGGAACGTGCGTTGGTGGGCGAGGAAGCTTGATGCTGGTTCTTGTTCCATGCATTGTGTTCACTTGACTCATTTCCACTTGCGAGCATCTCATGCAGTTTTTTCTTGATTCTAGGCCTCTAGTGATCGAAGCTTATGGGTGCTTGGTGGGGTTGACGGACCAACTAAAGATGGTATCCCGGAGCCGCATCTATCAGTCCAGCCGCTTGCAGTGTTGGCCGGCCACTGCTCTTCACCGCCCAAGTGACCCCACTCCACCCTGATTAACTGTCCTATCCAGTCATACTCTTTAAATTTTTTTCCTCTGATTGTTTTTCATAGTTTTTTTTTATTTTTTATATCGAATGTTCATTCATTATCTTGGGATCTGGCATTTTGTGTTTCTTACTATCCCGATAAACAATACAATACAATACATACGTGCACTGGGGTTGTTTTCACTGAGTTTACGACAATAAGGAACGCTAAAGTATCAGTGCGATCGGCGCCGACTGTTCATCTTTCGGGACGAACCTTACTTTGTCGAGAAATCTTCATTGTGTGCCATACGGTATAGTATACATTCTGCATCCGAAAGGCCACGAAAATCGCGTCGGATCGGATTTTCCGGATATTCCCGATCTTGCGAAACCGACTCATCGGATAAAACGGATACTGACTGAACGAAAATTTCGGATAACGGATCCTATCCCGAAACGAAAATTTTTGACCGGATCGGATATCGGATATCCAGACCGGATAAAATCGGATCACACTGGAAAGTTCGGATGAAAAAAACGGATAAGAAAAAATTTTCAGTAGTACCGAAGGAGTCAACTCCGTGTATAAAAGCAAATGCAATTCTAAAGCCAAAATATAATCTTCGTATATATTATTCGTAAGAGGAAACAAACAAAACACCGGTTTTGGGAAATTTCCTAAAGCAATAGCTGACATGAGAAGAAGTTGGACCGGTACTAGTAAACCTTCCAGATTGGAAAAAGTTACAACAAACTATCGTTGGTGACCATAAAATAAAACATATTTGGAGATCTTGGACTGATATGGATTTAGCTTTAATCATACAGCACATTTAAAGACACCCGTTCACGTTCAGTCGACTATTTCGGTGCCGTCTTCCGACAAATCTTCACTCTCGCGAAAGTAGATCGTCACTATCCAAGTCAGCTTTATCATAATTGGATTTGACCTCAACGCGCGCCATACTTTTCGATGACTACATGATCAGTACAGAGAAATTTAGATGTCTGACAATTATGGAAAGTAAATGTGGAAGTACAGCGAATCCTGGGCAATTGAATATTTGGGGCCGCATTCCTCGCAGCAGGTCGGCCGCGGCACGCCGCTAACCGCAGGAATTCCAACAGTGGAAATCAGAAACGGCTTCCGAGGTAACCAAAATGAGGCGTAAGCAAAAATGCTCCTGGCCGTACTGCTCACGAAGTATAGAAAGAGTTCAGGCAGAAGCTCAAGAATCATTTCGGCTGCTCTTTTCAATGTCAATGTTAGAGTCCAGGAAGAAGGCGAGAGTTGACTTCCACAACGCATGAGTTTCCCTCCCCTTTCAAAAATACGAATAGTTGAGCGGTGACCCAGAGGTTTGATATTTTTTACAAAGTTGTTTTTCTAAATTGGGCTTATTTGACAGATATACGACTAACATCGGCATGGATCCTGAAGAGACTTTGCGTTCCCCCATTGGAGGTTGGCACCAAACTCGGTGCACCTATGTTATAGCATATGGCACCGAGTTTGCGCCAACTCCAACCGCCAACGATGAACTCTAGAAGTCTTCATGCAGATCCGGCGATACCCTAAGATAGCATGGCGGGTACGAGTGCTCATAGAATCGTGACGAAGGATAACACGCTTTCGGTTCCTCCGCCACTGAATGGAAGATTGGGATTTTGTCAGATTCAAGTACAGGCGTGAAACATCCTTCCTGGATCCCTCTCACTACAGTACCGCGCACTTTTTTTGCAAAAAAAGCGTTTTGGGGCACTTTTTATGCGCTCTTAAAGCGCCGCATCGCCGTAACTCACTTTAAAATCGACGGAATGAGTTTTCTGAGTAGTTTTAGTGTTTTCCTATCAATTGAGGGGCAGATGCAATGGTACGTGTAATGAAAGTCTTAGTAGTGCAAAGCACGATGCTGCTGCAGCGAAGTCACGCTACAACATTCTGCTTGCAATTGCTGGCACCGCGCAGAATAGCACAAAGGAAGTTCTGCGTAAGGCAACGTATGCTCCAGAATCATGGTACTGCATGTTTCCGAAACACTCCGAGCACTCGCGTAGAGGAAGACCTGGAGGGGATGGCTCCAGTGTACACGCTTCGCTGACAGAATAGTTGTCTGCTGCTCAGCCCAGTCCCGTATGCTCATGGCGGTGTGCCTCTACTCCTGAGTCGATGATAGGTGAAGCTTACGCTGCTCAGGCGTACTCGAACCATCCTAGCAGGTCTTCGATTCCGGTCTGTCTACCTACGCTGAAGGCCTATGCACAGAGAGTTGACCAGTCAGTCCCCGATAAGAAATGCCCTGATTGTCAACGTGTTGGACATGATTCATTGCATCTATTTTCATGTCCGGTTAGACCTACAACCCTTTCTGCTCTATATTTATGGTACAAGCCGTTGTGAGGTTGCGGCAACTTTCTGCGCCTCTGATGCGATGCTTTTTCTAATAGTAGACAGAAAGAATCTTCTGGAGTTTCGGAATTTCAATTTTGGCGCTTTTAACAAATGCGTCAAAAATACATGTAACGCGCTTGCGTAAATCAAAGGCGCACATCATCGTCATTGCGTCGTGCACGTCGATGGAGATTGATTTCGAATTTCCGGACAAGACTGAAACAGTGGAGCAGTGGGTCCAGGAATTATCTTCCAGGGACGCGATTGTTGAATTGAGTAGAATGAACGCAAATCTATTTCGTTTTATCCGGAAATTATCCGATTTTCATTCAGAAAGTTACCCGATTTTTAACCAAAGTTATCCGATTTTCATCCGGAATTATCCGATTTTCATCCGAAATTATCCGATTTTCATCCGATTTCGATCCGATCGATTATCCGTTTTTAACCGTTTTCTATATCCGATTATCGGTTTTCTGATCGAGATCCTTCAATGCTCCACTTTTCCGGATATCGGATATTTCCGGATATCGTGTTTTTTCGTCTGATTGGATTTCGGATCAATCCGAAATCGCCATATTTGAAACGTCGGATCGGATTTCGAGGATGAGTTATCCGATCAGATTATCCGACCCGGATATCCGAAACCGACTCCGTCGGATGGAATGTATGCAGTATAGTATGCAGCTGCACTGGCCACTTATTATAATACATAACTTTGTCTGAAGAAACTAAATCTAAAGTTTTTGTTATTTACTTAAAAACCCTTTAAAGAGCGGTGTCCACGATGAATTTGGTTTTCGCCAGAAATCGAAGGATCGGGGGTCTCATTGGAGACATGGGGTCGAAAGAACGAACAAAAACAAGGCTAGAAAGAGCCCTTCTTGGCTCCGAATTCCACTGGCGGTAGTTCTACTCCTCGCGTGTATCAAATACATGTCTGATGACTGGAAAGGACTAAGCGCGAGCAGATTTTGGAACGCTCCTAATGAGACGAAAGGGCTTTCGATTTCAGACGAGAAAACGAGAACAAGATTACATGGTAATGGACACTGTCTTCAAGCCCTATGCAATCATTATAAAAAAGTTGAATGAATCTTGATCAGAAATCTAAATCTTTTTTTTTTTCAGGTTCCATAGAAAATTGAAATTGGAGCGAGAGTTTAAGGCAGTGTTTCCAGATTAAAACTGTCTTCGAGTTTCACCGAGAAATCAGATGTGCCCAGAGTTGGGCAGGTAAAGGAGCATATCGCTTTCCAAGTTTGAGGGACCGTATACTGGAGGCTATCTATGAGAAGCTTGACTGTTAGCCGTTCTTTTGCCATTATTGTTGCCCAATAGACTCCAGTACACATTCGGTTTCTTGTTGTTAAAACTCCCGAAAGGAACATTTTTATTGTGAACACTGTCTTTAATTGAAAACTAAAAATGTGAGAAAGGGCCGAGTGCATGTATTTGTGGCCAAAATGTAGTTATATTAAAACGGTATTGTAGTTTTTTCCTCTTATCTCGTGAAAACGGGATCTTACTCACTATTCATCTCGTTTCAATCCTAATGCCAGATTAACCTCTAACATCAGAGTTCATTCCTTGTCTTGTTGGAAATCCAGAGCAATAGTCTGCTTTCGCTTCCCGTGATTTTTCAAAGGTTTATTCTGATTTTCCAATTTAAAATATGTGGTTTACTTCAAAAATTTCATTTTGTGTTTTCTTAGTAAATCGCATTGCTATTACATATCTCTCTAGCTTGAAGCCAAGTTCTTTGTGAAGCTTGGTCACTCCCTTAGGCTTTTCGTGAGCCCTGTATTTCTGCTGCTGCTCCTCATTTTCTACCTAATCCGCTTCGTTTCCCATCTAACCCTCCCCGCAACCCCTTGCGTGAGTGATGATTAGCTGAGGATTGAAGTCCACGAAAACAATGTGTTCTCACACCATCGATCACGTGTGTATGTCTTGCCTTCTTATCTCTCTGTGTTGGAGTATTTTCCCGTGTCTAGGTGAGAGAAAAAAATCCGCTTAAATTCCCATGCCACATGTGTGTCTGCTGTTTATATGGTCTTGTCTGTTGTTTCTCTATGTCCCTCCGTCCACAATCCTCCTTATCACTCCTTATCCAAGTGTTGAGCATTTTTCTCACCGCATTTCTCCCTCCTTATTGATTTCGGCTTTATTTTTTACCCCCGGCCACCACGCATGGGACTTTCCTTCTGACAGTTTCTCGAGTCTTTCGTCTACTTATGTGTTTTGCTGTTCGTTCCGCGAGAAAATCCCTCCGTGTGCGCTAAACAGATTCGTTGACGATCTTCACATGGCGTGCCTGATTTCAGGAGGCCGTCTTTTTGTGAGGACCCTGCTTCTGCCGAGTCGTCTGACATTTATGGATACATCGCCGACGTCGAACGACCGCAGAACAACCCGTGGCAATTACGATGTAGTGGCGGTGAGCGATTCACACGAGGAACGTTTGGATCGTTACCGCAGAGTTTTTTCGGAAATTATTTTCGCGAAGACTGCGAAATTATTAAGCGAAATAAAAACCCAAACGGAGCATTGATAAGGACTGTCCTGCCGTATCCATGTTTTGTCTGTAAAGGTTAATGAGGGTTTTCCTTTGCAGACGAAAAGTCCATAAAGTTTTACTGCAGTGAAAAATTGCACCGCATTGCCTTTTTTATGAGGCAAAAACTGGCAAAAGCGACGCCACACGCTTGCTATGCATCGTCCAGAAGAAAGTCGGTGGGGAGACGTGGAACCCTTCTCATAGAGGTTTGGCGGGAACCTCCCGCAATCCCGCTTAATCAAGCTCTGCCAAAACTGCCATGAAACCTTTTTTAAAAGTCCCAGAATTTCGCTCTTTTTTGATCCGCTTTTTCTCTTCCAATTCACTTAAGACCAGATAGAGAGAATCATGTCGCTGAGTTAGCGTCCTCGGAAAGGTCACTAGAGTCCCCGAGTTACCGAGGGGGCAGCAGGCGCACCAGTAGTGCCAAGATTTGGGTCTGTTGACTGACTACACAGAATGAAGAGGCGTCTAGAAGCAGTTCGGCTGGCTATCTGCGCCGCGTACGGCGCTCCAGCGACAGCATGGCTTACCGCCCCGTGCGTCGCGTGTTCCAGCCGAACTGCTAGTGGGCGCTTCCCGTTCCGAGCATTCGAGCAATAAGCTTCAGATTCGTGCGTCCGGTACGGCACGGACTCGGAGCCATTCAACACGTCAAAGCAGCGAATTCGCGGCAGGGTCAAGGGGCACCGCGAATCGCAAAACTGGAAATCGTGGAGCAGAGGCGCGTTGGCAGTGTTGAGTGCTCCGGGCACACCGATTTGACGAACAGTTCCGCGTCGACTGTACCATTTTTATTCGAAGCTTAAGTTTTATATGAGGGGGATACATAATTTGGGGCGACTACGCCGCTCTCTCCTTTCCTATCAGCCCTCTTACTGCCTTCTGTCGCCTGTCTGTCTCGGCCCGTATTGAAGAAGATCCGGAAACTATGTAGCATACGTTCAGCGATTCATGGATTAATTTCATGGCTTTACAAAGAGTTTGTCAAAAATTCTGCTTTACTTTTTTGGTCCCTGGAAATGTTTAAAAGCTGAGGAAGAAATTTCGTGTTTGCTTCGATGAGTGTTATTTCCAGCTCGTCAACGTAAATGTTTATTGTTGACAAAGGTAGTTGTCCTCAAGGAGAGGCTTAATGAGTAATCACAGAAAACATGAAACAGATGTATATTCATGTACAATCAATGAACAGATTAAATTTTTCACCCAGAGAACGCTGAATATAAATGCTCGAGAGAAACTCCGAATTGCTTTTTATTCTTGTCATTGCCTCGAGAATTTCCAAATAAGAGCCATTTCTTGTTTTTGCCTTCCAAAGGTTAATTGCAGGTTCCACCACATAAACAAGGCAATATTTCAGCAACAAATTTATTGGAATGATTCAGCTAGATGCCCCTAATGCGAGCGAGGACGAGTTCTCGCGTCTTTTTGATCTTTAACTTCTTTTAAACTAAACTTTTTGAGGCGAAGCCATGGTGATATTCATGATCTCTTAGCGTTCCAGAGCTACCCAATGGTATAGGCTTTGTTGGGGTTTTATTGAGAGCTAAATAATCCTCTGTCTGCATTTCCCCTGTGTCTACCGTAAAATGAGTGCTGGCTGGTTGCCAAACTATTCTGTTATCAAGAAAACCCCAACAAGGCTGCACCAGTAATGTAGCCCTCAACGTGTTGAGGATCATGAGTCGTCACCATAGTTTCGCTCAAAGTTGCCGAGTCTGGAATAAGGATTGTTCCAGAAATTGACGAAAAAAGACGCGAAAAAGCATCCTCGCGCGCATTTTGTGACTACCAAATCCTACTGGCGGTGTTGTTCATGGGAGAGTTATTACGTAGAAATATACATGAATACATGTGAATTTGCATGTATATGAATAGTTTTGAGATTAAAGTTCTTGTTTCGTGAAATAAAACTCTCCACTGATATCATTACTTTCAACCTTTGAAGTTCGCCTTTAATCAATACGGATCTGTGCTATGTCACTGCTCATTATTTTGAAGTCGCCTATTTACTATGTTCATTTATTTATTTTGTGAATGTTCCAACTTAGTTCATTGCGGTTGGAACTATCTTTGTAAACGCTAGTTTAGAAAGATGTCTTAATGCAATCTCTTTCCGGCCTTCTTTAAACTCGCTTATCCGAGATTCATTTCCGCCGCAATCTTATCTCTATGAATAATCAACACCATGCCATTGCCCGAGTCGGGGCCTGCAAATTGATTCCCAGCTTAGACCCAGGAAAAGCAGTTTAGGGAACTGCTTGCAAGGGACTTTCAAATAGGATTCGAGCACAGCTGAATGTTTAGCTGAGATGATAGTGACCCAGGTGCAATTGCGGACATGCGTAATTACCAGGAGGAGAGGACCTCATTCCAGCTTAAGATTTTTTAGCTCGTAGCATTGTTGAAAATTATGAGAAACGACCACATCCTAACAAAATGAGGGGCCCTAAGGAAAGAACGGAGCAATAGATAGTAAGAAAATTGCAAAGGACAGGCCCACAAAATATTTCATTGTCACAACAAACACTTCCTGTGATACTTAGGGAGGCAGAGTGATACTTAACGATTTCCCGTAGCTTCTGGTGCGTTTTTCTCAATTTCTACGTCATTTAGTTCTTCTCCGGGGCCACTTAATCAATATAGCGATTAATCTCAAAACTGAAGATTATCGTGAACACTGCCTTCAAGTTAAGGTTCTCACCAATTTTCCCGTCATGAGCAATGGCAATTCTTTGCAGCTTTCCAAGCATGTTTTTCTGCAAATAGATTGCCGCGCTTCCATGTCGCTTCCTCGGCTTCAAATGCTTGACCTCCATCTTTTCTTTTTGTTGCTTGCCATTCAACCTAACAGGAATGGTCATAAACCCAGCAGGAAGAAACTGTTAGATAACTCAAAAGAGAAGGCTCTTGAGAAGTGGAGGAAGGTGTGAATTGAAACTGGTCTCCAGTCAGGGCAGGATTTCAATGCCTCATGAGTTTGCTATGGTAGTTTTCGGATGAGTAGGAGTAGGCACATGGGATTCACACTATGCCCTGTAAACTTCTTTCTTTTTGCTATGTGGTCATCAGAGTATAAAAGTAAAGATCTTCCCGAAAGCCAGACTTCTTGCAATGTATCGCAGATGAGAATTCAACACCCGTCCTCATGTTGAAGGTATGGCTTTCACCTTGGGATTTCTGAACGCATAATAAGGTGTCAGGAATCACACAGTTCCCATCAGGGATTCTTATTTGCTATTCACTTCCCGGATTACTGACTATCAGACATTGATGATGATGTTCAGATTTATTAATTCTTTTTTTGTCCAATTAAATCGAAATCAATAAAATCGCGTTACCCAGAGTCGCCCGCTCCCCACGACGTCGTGTCAAGCACTTACAGGCCAGTGCCAAAGTGCTCCTATAATATTTCATTTCATTTTTGCAGTTATTCTATCAGAAATTAATATTTTTCTTTTTTAACTTGAATATGTTCGTTTGATCACGTGTGCGTAATTTTAACAATTATTTTTCCAGGAGATTGCAGCATGAAGCTTATCTAGGGATCAGCAACAATACATTGTATCCGAATAGTATTCATCTCGTTATTTTACATTCTACAAGCTCATAGAAATAAATTATGAGGTGAGTTTGATTATTTAAAAATAGATGTTTTCCTGTTTTTCATTTTTTGTTTTTCATTTTGTCATTTAATTATTGTATGTCTTCCCCTTTATGAATTAAAACTTCTGTCTAGTGTATTTGAATAGATATTTTTCTATTATTTCTAGTTTTTAAAATCGTATTTTCGTCGGTTTCATTCAATAGAAGCGAAAAATTCTGGCGTTTTTTCATTATGCGCGTGCGCCAGCCTCTGCTCCTCATATTTGCACGCATTTTTGAGACATTAGTTTTGGCTGAGCCTACTGTAACTGCAAACCTTGGAGACTCGCCATACTCAGTTAACAGTTTCCCTGTGAATATTCTCGCTGGGGTTTCACCTCATGTATGAATTCGTCGATGTGCTGCCCTGAGCGTATATATATGTGCATATACATATATGTAGGTGAAATAATTGTTAAGCGATCAACTTCCGAATACAATGAAAATTTTGCCAAAATTATGCTTCTCCTATTCTCAACTCAACTTCTCTATCCTCTCCCCGAGAAGAAGATCCAACTGAGTCTGCGACAGATCGTCGCGCACGATTGAAACCCAGTGACCGGTGAAGTAGCGCAAGGCACCCGCAAAGATGGCGTCTGGCCCACTCGCTCGTTTAGATTTGACAAAAAGGCCAAATCATTGTTTTATCTACGTTCTCGCGTTCTCTACCGCTCGTAATAGATTTTTTCAGAAAACGCGTGAGTACGCGTTTTCAGGGAATATAACCGTTCTTTCTTGATATCGTCCTTAAAAATCAACTGTGTTGAGATCTGAAAAGCTGTTTGGGGTTCAGCGGAGGGGGGGGGATATCCAACAACATAATGCTTGTTAAGGTTAAGATTAGAACAAAAAAGTTTGAAATGTTATTTTCAGATCATTATACAGTACACACATACTTGCTGCTGCAGTGGCAACCTGCGTTTTCTGCATGTATGCTGTGCGACACACTAAAAACGTCCCCGAACTTTTTTGCTTAGACTCAAACCCTAAAAATTTCTTCTCCATTGGATGACCCTCTTCGCCAGAATCTTCTGTATTCTTACTGATCCTAGAAAATTTATAATCAAAGGGCGTTGTTAAAAAGAACCTTTAAAGGCACAGTACATCCTCAGACATCGATTTTGTGATTTTTACTTGGTTGTGGAGTAGACCCCTCCTATATAACACCTGCCAAGTACGAGATCTCAATTCCTCCAAATAAGCGAGATATAAGCGACCACCACAGGCCCGACCCCCTTCGCTCACCACCACAGGCCCGACCCCCTACCAGATTTCCGAACTAGGTAGCGGCTAGATGGATTGGTGAATTTCCACCGTCGTGTTCTTCAGTCCATTTTCCGGACTGTCTCATTATCCTGTCTCGCTCTCATTTTAACGATTGCGAATGAAGAGAAATACAAGCTCGAGACAACTCGTCCACCAAATTTTCACCCTCAAAATATAGGCATTTTCAAGGAGCCATAACTCTGTTCATAAGTGGTCTTGGACGATTTCAGACATACCACTGTGATCAGCATGTGACCCACTCCAAGATCAGCAAAAAAACTGAAAAATAATTTTCTGGGTGTTCTGTGTCTTTAAAGGTGTCCAACCTCGAAATCGTTTCTCTGTTTTTCCGTCTATATTGAAAAGGGCCCCACGCTGATTCCAATGATGTCTCTGAAATCGTACAAGACCCTCTAGCAACGAAGGTATGACCCTTCGAAAATTGAGCTACGGAAGCATGGTGGACGAGTTGTCCGCGGCTTGTAACTTCCGTTGTTTGCAACCGATGTATGCTGGCCGACCTGAATGGATAGAGAGGCTGAGAATGAAGGGAAGAACAGAGCTATTGATCGGAAGTCATAGCGCATCTCGCCAGTGTTGAGCTCGAAAGATCGTAAAAGGGGCGTGCCAAAATGACTTCCGGATGGTAAATTGGGCCCAAGTTTGGCTTCCTCCTATATCTCAGCTATTCGGAGGGTGAACCGCACGGCTTAGGTGTGTACATGTAGGGTGGGGTCTGCTTCCCAATTATGTTAAAATCTCAAGATTTCGCCTGAGCTTGGACTATTGCACTTTAAGGCGATAAAATGCATACCCGCACGCATTCTGTCCAAATCTCTCAAGCATACATCATACCCTAAAGGCAAAGACCAACCTCAGAATCGTTTTTTTTTTGTTTCCCCTTCAGACTTGAGAACAGTCTCATGCTGATTCCAATGATGTCTCTATAAATTGTACAAGACCCCCTAGGAACGGAGTTCATGATCCCTCAAATTCAGCTGCCGAAGTATGGTGGACGAGTTGTCGGAGACTTACATAACCTTCGTCATTTGCAACCGATGTAGTCGAGCCGACCTAGAACGAAGAGAAAAACTGAGACCGGAATGGATGAACAGGGCTATTGATAAAAAACCATCGCTCACATGGCCACTGTTGAGCTCGAAAGATCGCTTGAAAGGGGGCGTGCCAAAGTGGCTTCCTGGTGTGGGAGCCTCGTAATTTGGCTTCCTCTCTCATATCTCACCTATTCCAGGAGGAATTGAGGGCTCGCACTTGCCAGCAGGTGCTATATAGGGTGGATCTACTTCAAAATTATGAAGAAATCTTAGATTTCGTCTCCCCTGAGCTTGGACTTTGTCTTCAAAGGTAGAGTGTGCACCCAGGAAACCTTATGCGGCTCGTTTTCTCAATCCCATGTTTGAACAAAGTCAAGGTAGTTAACAAAGCTTGATGCCTCGATGTTGTTTATCCAGTATACTAAAGTTTCATGAAAACGGTTCTGTGGTCTGAAAAGGTGGTCTTTCGGTCGGTCATCTAGCACAGGAACAGAAGCGTCTGGGTGGGCGCAGTTTTATGCCTGGTCATTTGCTGTACAGTCTTCAACTGAAAAAGATGAGGAACAGCGAAACATGCGCACCAGAAAGCTTCGTAATTTTTCAAGGAAATTCGATAAAAAAAGAAAGATGAATGAAATCAAAAAAGAAACAGTAAAAGCTTAGTAAGCATAACCATTTCTACTCGTTCAAGCCCTGTATTACACCGAAAACAATGAAATCCCGACGCAAGGAATTTTTTTCTCTTTAAGGAAAATGTTAGCGCATCGAGTTCGTTGGCGTCGAGTTTCCCGTAGAGACTGCACACTAACGAGTGGGCAGTACAATTTGCTGGCGGTAGCGAAGAGCAAACCGACTGGCCGCCAAGTACGGGTACCAGAACTTAGGTCAGAGTGAGATACAGTTATTACTTGCACTGGTTCATCCTTTTTCTGCAGCGTTTTCTGGGGAATCGCAGGTCTCCTGGTTGCGTTCGCCAGCAACTTGTGCGTTCGGCGCCGAATTCAATTTTCTTTCAGATTCAATCTCGCCCCCATCCAGCCCGCGGGGTCGGACCAACACAGATATGTCTATGTGAATTCATTCGGTGATGCAAATTCACTCACGCGCAGGGCTTTGGCACGAGCATAAATTTGGCCCCAGAATCCTGGCTTTTTAGGGATTACGTGCAGTTTCTCTTGGGACCTGTTCATAAATGGCGTGATTTGATATGTTTCATTTCAGATCATTCCGGGTGAAAGAATATTTTTTGTTTCGCGTAACGTGAATCAGCCCAGTCGCTCCTCGAGAAAAACCCGAAGTCTTCAGCTAAATCGTATCTCGCACAGAGCCAGAGGTAGTGTTATTGAAAGTACATACTACTAGTTTTCTTTGGAATTCCACTAGAGATTACGGTTCGTCAAACGGGAAATCGGCAAAGTTTGGCCGAAAACGGCCCGACAAATAACAAACGCCAATCGGCAAGCGGCAATCGCCGCTTCATCACTAAGTGCAGCGCTTGCCAGCCGTCTGGGGTTATAGTAGAGGTTGAACTGACCTAGAAGTTATAAACAACAAAAAAGACGAGCTACTGACAGTGGCGACACCTCTTCGACTCCGGAAATAGACGGAAGAACGGCTTTTTGTTTCGCCTGTAGTAATTCAGTAGAACACGTCTTCTTCTGTCTTCCTTTGAGTATTGGCTGAGAAGCTCTTGCGGGTTCCACGAGCTCAGTGTTTGGGACAGGAGGATCAGCAGGAGTGGATAGCTTGCCAACGGATGGTGAAGAGTCGAGGAACATTTTCGTGAGAAAGCGGAAAGTTGGACGAAGGATCGTAAAAATTTCGGGTGGAAAATTTTATAATTTATTTGAACAAACAAAAAACCTGTAGAATTTGCGTAGTAGTGCTTTTGGCGATTTAAAAGCAGGAACTATTTCTGTTCACACCCTGAATACACCACCAGTCAAAGTCAGATTTCAACGCTGTTTTAAACCCATTCTGGGCGGAATTTCATGTACTTTGCCTTTAAAAAAACACTACAAGACAGTACGATCCCTCATTAATAACAAAAATTTCAGTTCCAAAAAAGAGCACAGAATCCACAAATTTCCCATAGTTTCATTTCCCAGCCAGACTGGGTGCACAAGAATTTCAGACGATGTAAGGTGCTGGTAATTGTAAGCCACGTTAGCAAATGAGCAGGGCTTTTTGCCCACTCCATCCGACAAGGTGGCATCCCTTCAACAATTGAATTTCGAACCGCAAAGGGTCTGGGGTGGAGAATTTTTGACACATAAAAATTTGCCCAAAGCTTTCCTCCCAACCTCTCAAACTTCAGAAATATTAATACATACAACTATAACAGGGGCGTCACAAAGGGCGCCAGGCCGAGGATTTACCATCGTGGCAAGAGGCGCGAAGCCTGGACGATTACCTTTGTTGCTATGAGCACCTTTAGTCGATCTCGCTTATAATTTGCCCGAGTGGGGAGGCTAATCAGTATTGCCAGATTCTTCTAATAGATTATCATCTAAAAGTGACGTCACCAATCAGAAGTAAAAAGTCAATATATAATTGAAGTTCAATTCATATTTTTAACTTTTAATTCATAATCCAATTCATCACTTATGCGTAACAGACCTTAAGGGTTTATAAAAATATATATACATAAAATGTGATATTTGCTACCATTTTCGAGTTTCACCAACCTGTAAGCTTCAACCCCTTGCCCGGAGCCCACGATTAGAATGCACGCATTTAGGCAACGGGCGTTAGGCTGTTTCTATGTTTGTTTACATGGAGTGTTTTTACATTCGCATATTCCAGCTGGATTTTTGTTAAAAACACAGCCCGTCGCTCACTGCTAAGTGATAAGTATTTCGCGGCCTTTGCCAATGAGCTGCTGCACACTGGGTTTGGGAAGCAGTTATAATGCAATTTCCATTGTCCTCAGGTTTCGTCAGGCGCGGCAAAACGCCTGGTCTCCCTCTCCTTCCTCTACGCCGTTTATTAGAATTTTCTCGCCCAGAAATAGCATTGTAGTGAGGAATAAAGTGGATTATCCGTTTGACGTGAGCAGGCGCTGATTCATGTGGTTTAATAAAGAGAAGTGCAACAAGTGCATGAACGCACAAAGAACTTTGTTTCAGATCTGTCTGGATGGAGACAGCAAAGTTGCAAGAAGCGTGTCAAAAGGGACTACCGACGGCGTTCCAGGCGAGGGCGACCGCTCAATGCTGTGATAAAACTAAGTCTGTGGTTTTGAATCTAGATAAATGCTATGGAAGACTTGTAACGTGGAAAGATAGAACCCAAACATCTGAGAAACCCAGTCGCGTGTTTTGCCTTCGTGCATAGTCCCTTTGTCTTCCTTTCTAGGAGAACGATCACGAGCTTTGGTAGAGGACGATGCTCACAGTTGAGCAAAATCTCGCAATCGTAAGCAACCGGATCCGAATGATCCGCTCTGGACCGATATGTGGTATTTGGTGGAGTTTTTCAGGAAGCTCTCCACAGGAGGCCATCACCAACTTATATATTTCTAATGTTGTGTTTGTCTTTAGAATCGTGCCGAGATCACGGGTAATTCG
Source organism: Aplectana chamaeleonis (assembly GCA_029168955.1). NCBI lineage: Eukaryota > Metazoa > Nematoda > Chromadorea > Rhabditida > Cosmocercidae > Aplectana > Aplectana chamaeleonis. The sequence goes on along the minus strand of JAPDOI010001015.1, from coordinate 149,711 downwards.
AAGATGGACCACAATGTGAAGGAGGCGTGGGATCTGCAGAGTTACACTGGCCGCGGAGTGGTCGTGACGATTCTGGAACGGTGATGGTCTTGAACGGACACATCCGGACATTTGCTCCTAATTACGTGCAGAACTCATCACATGATCAATCCGCTGGAGAAAATCTATCGAAGTTTTGTTATTAAGGACGCCCGGGCCTCCTACGATGTGAACGATCGCGATGACGACCCAATGCCGCGTTACAGTACTCAGGGCGAGAATCGTCATGGGACCGAGAATGCGCCGGCGAGGTAACTGCTATATTCAAACAATAGTCTCTGTATCGTCGGAATCGCCTACAACGCCAGGATAGGAGGGTGGGTGCACTGGTGAACGACGAGGGATTGCAGAAGGAGCTAAATGGCCACCCCAATCCGCCCATTCTTTCTCGAGACACGCGACAAGCAAGCCCTGACACGAGCGCGCATATTGCGGGAAAAGAGCGAAGCCATAGTGCCTATCGCGTACGAAGCGTGTACCCAAAATATGAAGCGCGAAGCCCACGACGCCCATTTTCAAGGAAAGCTCACGACACAATCTTGAGCCAGAACTCAGATGTCAGCAATGTCGTCGGTTCAATTCCACTTATTTGCGGTGCTTGGCCCTGCCCAGCCGCTGACGGCTAGATAGTTCTCGGCGCACTGGCCGCATTTCCTGTCGTTATTGTTCGTTTTGACCGCCGCGTCGCGTGTCTGTGCGCCGAAAACTTGGGCTTCACATGCAGCTGACAATCCTAGAGGGCTCGTTGCGCCAGCGCCTTCCAGATTCGGCGGCTTGTTGTCTCAAAAAGAGTGGCTTGTCGCCCGGGTATTAAGCAGCTGTTCGCCCGTGATAACCACCACCGCGGGCGACGAGATCTTCGAGTTTTGGGCCTCAAGGCCACTACGGCCACTATCCCTGCAAACGTAGCCAGCTTTCCAGCTGGGCGTTGGAATGGTTTTGCCCGAAGTTTCCATACCTTTGTTGTGAGCCACGAGATATTTACGCAGTAGTTTTGCAGCCATGTTATTTCACGATCCGCAAGCGTAATTTGAGATGGCTTCTGTTTGCGAACTCAAAGCTGTGGATTTTTGTACTGTTTGGCTGTGAAAATCACACGAAAAATATATAATGTAAAGCGGATCGTGAAGAGACTTCCCGTTCACCGCTGAAGGTTGGCGCAAACTCGGTGCCATATCGACAGTGAACGCGGGGGTCTCTTCACGTTCCCATACCGATATTAGTTATCCGAGAAATGTGGTCATATATGCAGGTGTTGGCAAAGTAAACCATGTGTGGCTATGTAAAGCCTTTTCAAAAGTTAACTAGAGTAAACATCAGAGAAAGAAGAAATATGGATAGGTACATTTGAAACCCCGTTGAATTTAGTAAAGATTCTCCAGGTATCCGAAGATGTTGGACGGCGACGTTACGGACGCTGTTGAAGCTGCGTCCCTCGGTCACAACTCAGGACTACGTTGACATCTATAGGTGAGAATCGAAGCATAACAATGCCCTAGACTATCGTTGAGAGAAAAAATTACTGCTTGTTCAATTGCTTCTTGGGGACCAGATGATGACGGGCGAACAGTAGATGGGCCGGCTAAGCTGACTCGAGCAGCGTTCGAACGCATGCGGAATTCGAGAAGGTCGTCGTGGGAAGGGTTCAGTATTCGTGTGGGCGTCGAGAAATGGCGGCAAGGACGCTGATTCGTGCAACTGCGATGGTTATACCAATAGGTGGGTGACGAGATTACATTGTAGTACAAGTTCTTAGTGTGTTGCTATGATGGAGCTGTTGCAGCATCTTCACTCTGTCCATTTCTGCCGCAACGCGAGAACAAGCAACATCCGTGGTACTCAGAAGCATGTGGCAGTACGCTAGCCAGCACCGCTCATACTCGAGTGGTGCCGCAGGCGAGAAGATGATCGTCACCACAGATCTGCACCACGCCTGCACCAACACCCATACCGGAACCTCGGCCAGCGCCCCTCTGGCCGCTGGTATCGTAACACTGACCCAGCGGAGGGCTAATCCCGATCTCACATGGAGAGGACTTTGCAGGTAAGAATCTGAAGTTTGTGTGTAGACATTTACTGTGTGTTACCACTTTGTGGGTAGCCGAGTGATGGGATGTGGGTCTTATTTGGAAATACTAATGCTATTTCCAGCACATCGTGATTCGAGCTGCTAAACCGATTAATCTGCGAGCTGGTGACGCTGGGTGACAAACGGGTAGGTCGGAATGTCTCCCACTCCTTTGGCTATGGTCTGATGGATGCTGGCGCCATGGTTCAAGCTGGCTGCGAAACTGGACCACAGCTCCCGAACAGCACTAAATCGCTCGCCAGTTCTACCCCAGCCGTTTCAAGTAGGATTTCCCCTTTAACTGCTTCCAGCGCTTCGTTTGTGTTTCACAGATTGACGTTCAGGACAATCCCACATGGAAACCGCCTTCCAACTGCAGCTTTACACTGACGGCTGCGCTGGTTCGCCGGATGAGCAAAGTCGTGTACCTGGAACACGTGCAGGCGATCATCACCTTGAAGAGCACCGAAACGGGGCGACATCCAAATGCTACTTGACTAGTCCTTCTGGGTGGTGATACACTTGTCTTGTTTGAGTTGTGTGTGTCTCTTGATCCCCAGAATGCTATCTGTCTTTGATTGTTGTGAGAGCATTATTCAAGTTGACTTACTTATTTGCTATTCATTACTCTTCAACGCCGGCCAATCACGCGAGGGCGTGATGTCCGAAGTATAGATGGTCTGACAACACGCGCGTGACGCTACGCCTGTTTCGAATCGGTGCCTCCCGGGGTGCGACATCAGACGCCAGTCCGGGGGTAATCTGGCCGACAGACTCTCAATCGATGACGTTACCCAGTCAGCTGCATACTGCTAATAAGGGCATAATAACGAAAATGTCACATGGGTACCATTGACAACCTATGGAGTGCAACCATAACTCGGTCTTCCTTTGACTAACCAATACGCATCCCGACTGTAATATAAGTATTGCGACATATACATGACTCTCTTGCATGACGGAACACAAGTAATGCGACTAGATTGGTTACGTAACTTGGGAGAAATATGAAGAAATTTGGAAAAAAGAAGAATAGAAAAAGAATGGAATAAGGATTACAAGGGAAAAGCAAACAAAGTGAAATATACATCACGATCAATGATGCGGGTCACGGCCTTGAAGCTTGATCATTGTATTTATTCTTCACTTGAGCCAACTGTATTGTAGATGGAATGGTTTTGTGTTCTAAAGGCAGAGAGGTCCCGAAACGAAGCACGGGTCGCCAAGTAGAAAAAGCGGTACGGAGGTGCAGGAAGGACGAACACCTACGTCGCTTTGGTGGGGCGAAGAATGATGTCTCAGACTGCGCCTTCCGGAAATCCAGTCCGACGGGCTGCTCGACCGTTCCTCCGGCTTTCTGTTGCGGGACCGACCGCGCCCAGAAGGCCGGATTCATCACTGAAAAAATGGGTTGGCGCAAACTTTGGGTTTGGCAGACCTGGATGGTTAGGGGAAAATGGGTTTGGGTTGGATAACCCACCGCCTTCTGATTCATCAGCGCAAATCTTGGGTTGGTTCCCTAACCCATTTTCTGCCGGCACGAGAGGCGTCTGCGAATACACTACGTATTTTCTAAGAGCGCCTATCTCTGATTTTCCGTCCAATCAATACTCAAAATTATTTTCATTGCCCAACACACTTGTATCGCACTTCGCTTTATTATCGCTTGCAGCTAGTGTTTGAATGCTCATTCTAGTAGTCACTGTTTTGCAATGTTCTCCATATTTTCTTGTGGTTTCAATTTTCATGTTCTTCTGCTGATTTATGTGTCTTTTTGAGAATCGTCAGACCCCCAAAAGTTAATCGAACAATGATGCGTATTTAGTCATTAAGCACGATTCAACTTCTTGTGTATCTGAAGCCATGGTTGTAGCCATATATTTTGAAAGACTTCGTTCAAATATGTTCTGTTGTTTCCTAAATTCAGGCTGCATATCCAAAAAATATTGCGTTGTGTAGCATTTTTTTGCGTTTCAGCAATAACCCCTGTAATACTTCAAAAATGATTTTCTAAGGGGGCATAAATGAATTTATCATTATCAAGCATTGCATAGATTATTCTGAAGTGTTTTCCTTTTTTCGATCGAAGTAACAGGGAATCATAGGTATGCTATGGGTGAATTAGTGCCCTTTTTCGATTCTAGAAAGTACTGGCGTGTTTAAGTAGGTGCACCGTACATAGTAAAACAAGACGCTATACTTACACACCTGTTATAACACTGCAGTGGTTATATTTATATTCGACGAGTAAAAATAGAACAGAATCAATTTTGCGAAACAGAACGGTTCAGACTGGGAAAATCGTTCACTTGATGCAGTTTGTATAACATTCATATTCTGACAAAGATTTCTTTCACATCGATCTGATCCGGTTTCCGACAGCTCCTAAGGACGCTAACTCCTTCTTTTCGCCTTTCTGGGAGAAAATAGAAAACTTACGTGGACAGAAGAACAAGAAAATAGATCTCATGGAAGAGGAGAACGATAGAACTTCAAAGAAAATTAAAACTAAGATGAGAAATAGAACACTTTCTAAATCAGGGTGGCACAGAAAGAACGACATAGATGCTGGGTCAGAAAATTTGGGAAATGAAAGAGAGGGGAAAAATTGAGAGATGATGACGGAAATATTAGATGAAAGGATGGACTCGAAACATTATTGGAAGTCTAGAGATTCATTCTGCAGCTAGCGGTTGAGTCGATTATTTTTGAAGTAGTTCGTTAAACATGAAAAGATGTAGAGAACAGATGCTGACGATCTCTCCAATTGCGTATATAGGTAGTAAACGCATTCATTATAAGTGATTTTTACAAATCACACCACATTATTCCTGAAAATGGCGCTGGAGCGCGTTATCTGCCTGCCCATTTTGGGTTGGGTTGAGCGAACCCTCGCTCCCGCCTCAGGTTGCGCGAACCCAAACCCAAACCCATTTCTTGATGGGTTATTAAATTGATGAATCCCAGAAAAATGGGTTACGCTCGCGCTGAACCCAACCCAAATCGGCAAACCCAGGGTGTGCGCGATGATGAATCCGGCCTCAAGGCCTCCTTTAAGAAACTATAGTATCGCGCTTCTGCGACAACGCCCGCGTATTCGTTTCCGACGTTAATTAAAACGTGTTGACACTCACGCTACTCCTCAAGTTTTTGGTTGGCTATTCGGTTCTTGGAATAGGTTACTAGGGAGAAAGAACAAAACAGTAAAGGAGAGGCTCCAGGTGACGGGTACTACCTCCGCTTCAACGTCACTGCTGCAGTATTAATAGTTTCCGCCAAAGGGCGTCTCGCGCGTGCCTCGTTGGCGTTATATGGTATGAATTTCTTCTAGAGACGGAGTAGCCGAGTTGTCTCCTCCAGTATTAGCCACCCCTTCTCAATGTAAGAGCCTTCCAGGAACGCGGGTCTACACTGCTAACCAAGCGCGGGCAAGGGATACGAGCCGAGCCCGAGCCGGAGAACTTTCATAGAATGGGCTTTCATGACCACACACAGCTGGGGTGGAGCTGGCCGCCGGTCTGCATGGACAGCTTGAGGTTGATAAATGATGGATGGGATGGTGAGAGTGAGCTATGCTCCAGAGCAGCTAGTCCTCTTGCTACAATTAATGTTTTTTTTGTAGATGCTGAACTGGTCAAATGGGATCTGGTGATGTTCGGTACTGTTGACGAGACCACGAGAGTTTGGTGGTGGCCACAATTCGGTGCTGACAGCCCGCTCATTGGCTCACATGGAAGAGGTGCGGACCAGGGGCAAAGTGGCACCGCTGCATGACCGAACTTGCCGCTATTCTCCTGCCTATACTGTTATTCTTCTACTCCGGGATATGATTATGTAGCGCACTAGCTATATGCTTATGTGATTTTTGCTATCGAAGTCGCATGGTGGCCTTATGATTCTTTCACCACTGATTCATATTCTACTTCGAGTACAATTCATATTATGACTCCTGATGATTTATATGGATCAAAATTAGGGCTAACTTAGATGATCCAGAAATTCTCCCTATGTGATTGTTTTATTAATTTTGATCTCTTGCTGAAGGGAATGCGACTGGTCTGCAGGACTTCCCTGTTGACGTCAGTTGTTGCACTATTCCTTCTTGCACTTTCAGTTTACAGTACCCGATTCGTTTTTGTGATTTGGCTTCACTTTTTCCCCTCTTCTTCGAGACCTGAACATTTTTATCATGGCTCCCGCTCCCAGTCTTCTCCCCTCCCCAAACATCACTTCTCCCTTCCTCCTCAGCCAGCATCACCATCTAGTCGTCAACGTCCGTCGTGTTATTGCGTTTTTAAATTGTAGAAAATTCGAAGAGCTTTATCCCAATTCCTTTCAGTGCAAATTTGATAAATTCTCCTATATTAATTTTGATGCAGATGATAAATGTGTATAAATGAATTACTATGAAGTTAAACTGTATCCTAGGCCATTCAGGAGATTAGCTTCGGGAGGCACTGCTGGAATGACCTCGACTTCTAAAAAGCAGTGTCCTCGTTGGTAATCGTCTTCGAGTTTACACCGGGGAAATCGATTGGTGCAGGACTTATTGCAGCAGCAATGTCGAAAGACGGCTAAAATATGGTCCCAAAGAGCTCCTAGACGGCTCCAGAACTTTTTTGTGTAGAGAGCAATCCCAGCCCACTCGACTCCAACGGCCACTGATCCAGAAACAAACAACTGATAAAATCGGATTCGAGGAAAAAAACAATATTTATAAGCGGCGAATTCGTTCAATCCATGCATCATAGCGATTAGTTTTGATCATTTGATCATCGTATGTTTTGCTCGAGTCGATTTTTCCGTTGCTTGTTTCGATCAGCGGCCGTTGGAGTGTTGAGTGAGCGGGGATTACGCTCCACGCAGAAGTTCAGGGCCATGTAGAAGGTTTTTTGGAGCTCTCTTTTTGCCGTTTTTTTGACATTGCTGTTGTCATCAGGTCGCGAACCTCTCGAATCTCGGTGGAAACTCGGAGTCGGTTTTTATTGTGTGAACGTTTCTTTTCCTCCCAAGTAAGCTTATCCCATTGTTCGGAGTCAAATTCACTTTGTTCCTTCTCGTGCTTGTGCGGAGCGAGGGGAGGAACAGCCAGAAAGTATGGGGGAGCAGGAGACACAGCTTGTACGCACGCGATGAACGGAAATAAATTCCACTCCCGAAACGAGAGAAATATCTCGGCCTTTTTCCAGGACAACTACGGTTCCACGCGAAAAACAGAGTGCCCCGATCCCGCCACTAGCTTCAATACCGGAGCTGCAGTTCCAGGAAGGTGAAGCTCCGATCGCTATTCGTATGGTCCTGTTTATCTTCAAAACGGTCCCTAGCTGATTCGAATGATGTCTTTGGAGATCGGTCCAAGACCCCCTGGGAACGTAGTTATCGCCCTCGAAAACTGCTCCAGAAATTGAGCGGTAAAAAATGGTGGACAGAAATGTCCGACATGACTTGTAACTTCCGTCATTTGCAACCGATGTAATAAATGCGAGCTTTAGACTTGAATAACGAGAGAGGCTAAGAATGATGAAGTAAGATCGGCGATAATTACGGAAACCCATCGTTCATCTTGCAACATTTCAAAGCTCGAAAGATCATTAAAAAAGGGGCGTGCCAAAGGTGGCGTCGTGATGTGGGTGCCCCAGGGTCGCTTCACTCCTATTCGGAAGAATCAGCTCGCTTGCTTGGCAGGTGCTATATGGAGTGGTTCTACTTCACGATCATTTGGAAATCTCTAATTTCGTCGTCCTGAGCTTGGACTGTGCCTTTAAAGACGCAGTCCTACGAGCGATATTATGAGCCGGCTTGCTATTAGAGTTTACACAGAGGTTCAGAGCGATATAGCATGCAAAACTATATCGCGAAAGCACCCCACACATTACATAAAGAGATCGCCGTCCGACACACTAAGGCCTCTAGATCCCAAATCCGTAAAGTTTTAGGTCCTGCACCTAAGGAAATCGATTAGAACCTTTGGTCACAATTACAAGCCACAATTTCCACCACCCTTAATTGCTGGTCATTTTCGAATGATATCCAACAATCTGCGCTGTCCAAGCTTCTAAGCTATTCCCATCCAACGTTTGCTACTCTGCAGTAAACATGCCTCAATGATGGACCCGTCATCAACGGAAATGAAGCCATCTACTGCGGTAACGCTGATGATAGGAGAGGGAGGAGGCTGACCTGCAATTACTGTAAGGGAATGTGACTACAATGGTATGATCAGGGAATTCGGCTCCAACGTCAGTGTAGGAATACATTTGCACGACTTGCGAGGTCCCCAGAGTAATTAATCTGTAGATAGTGAGAGTTCATGCGCCCACCAGGAAACCGCCGAGAACACTTCCGAAGGATGCCTTTGCGAGGAACCCAACTCGTTGCTAGCCAGGATACCTTGCATCAACATGTTTGTCGTGGGAGATCGACGTAGAAATGCGTCTGAAGAGTGGGACTGGATCAGGAATCCGAAGTGCTCGGTACATGTGGTTCTACACTGTGGAGCAAACCATCAAACAACGGTCGAGTTTGCGTGTGAACGCAGTGGTCTGACTATGTGCCATATAATATTCAAGAGGAATCATCGCCGCTACCAGCTTAAATAGCAAGGACCAACCAGCAATTATCTCCTGAAGAGCAGTGAAAACGAAAGATGACAACTTTTTGCCGTCTTGATTCTGTGAACACCGACCATTCATCAAATGAAACCTCTAACAAAATCGCCAGAAGGATGTGCCTTTGTTGCCAGATAAGGAGCATAACAGATCACTCTATCTCTCCATTAGCCAATCCAAGGAGTAGAAACAAGGCCTGGAGCAAGCAAAAAGAATTCTACCTTTAAAACTTGGTCCTCTGTCTTATAGTGATTGTTGGTTGAGAAAAGTAGCACGAGAAACTGTAACAAATCTCTAGTTTATTTACTCACGAAAATCCAAGTCGTATATTGCATTTGTTTTCTTGTATTATTCCGAAATGAATACGTGAATGTGCAATATGCAGAAATAGCAATGTATGACAAAAACGAGTGACATAGAAAACTATATGAACGTAAAGCTCCATTCAGCGTGGGCTGATCAAGGCTTAATGCTGGCCGTTGAGATGAGCTGCAAGGAAATTCTGACCTTTAAGAACTATTGAATGAATTGTGATCTCTAATCTATCCAATCACCGGATAGATTGTAGCTTGCATCTGGAGAGCAGATCTGATTGCGAATGTCCGGAAGGCCGTATTCTCACGCAACCTGACGCTTCTAGAACCAAAATTAGCCGTCCATCAAATATATGGATGCCGGGTGCTTCATAGTACCATAAATTCGTTGGTAGTTTAATGTCTGAACAAAAAAAAAAGCTGGAATGAGTAAATAATTTCTGAAGAAATTTAGCTTGCTGGCAAAAGTAACGTTTTGAAGTGATAGTGAAAAAAAACTTCAAAAAATATCTTGAAATATTTTAAAAATGATTTGGCGTGAAATAACCTGGAAAAATAAAAAGCTAGGAAATGAAGTGAAATAACCAAAAAATGCGATTGGGTGGTCGATCATTTCACAAGTTTTCTCCCGTTAAACTTATCAAAACGAAATCAAGCGCGCAACTTGGAAACATTGAAGGCCATTTTTTGAAAGCTGTAATGAGGGAATCAGCATAGGTCAAACTAGGTGAAAGCGACGCTCCATTCCATGTCGTGCTTAGTTTCGTTTTGATAAGTTAAACGGAGAAAGCTTGTGGAAATGATCGACCACAAATCACATTTTTGGTTATTTCACTTCATTTCCTACCCTTTATTTTCCGAGCTATTTTACGCCAAATCTCTTTTAAAGATAATTTCAAGACATTTTCACTAAAACTTTTCTTTTATCATTTACCAAATCGTTACTTTTGCCAGGAAGCTCAAGAATTTTCCAGAAATTTCCCATATTTTTCCGGAAGGTTCCCTTTCTGAGCTTCGATTTTGCTCAACTTGATTTTCATTTCCGGAATGATGGAAGCATCCTACAACGAACGATAAATATTGTCGTATGAGTAAAAATTTTGAAAAATTTGAAGTTACAACCATAAAAAATAAAACTAATTGCCGCATTTGGTGCAACATGTGAGGAAGCTCGATATTATTGATCATTAATATTTGATCTTGCATGAGTGAGAAGGAATTTCCTAACAGGTGACTTATTAAAGCCATCAAAAATCATTGCGGCATTTTGTGCAGCAGGCGAAAAAAATCAATGCTATTGATTGGTATTCATCGATAACGACTGATGAGCAAAATTCCCCAACCAAAGAAAACCAATCCCACCAGCATTCACCACTCCTCGCCGCATTTTTGTGCAAAAAGCTCGAAAATCGATAATATTGATTATCAGTCGATCATATCTACCATGAGTAAGAATTCTGACAAGTTCAGTACTTACCTCCGACGACCTGTGTTGATTGGCTGAAGACTCACCCACACACCACGGTCTCCACAGCCGTAGCAGAAAAAAGCAGTTTTCGTGCTCCACGGCTAATTTAGTATGTACCCACGATTTTGAGGTACCCTTCAAAGTAAAGTTATCAAGTTCAAAATGGAATAGGAGCGACCAGCATCCATTTCCAGCCTCCAGTCCAAAAATGAGCTTCCTAGCTCCAATTTTAAGTGTTTACCCGCAAGATCGTGAACGCCGTCTGAAAAAAAGAGAGATTAACAACAAAAACGCGCGGTCTTCCACTTTTTACTCGAAAACCAGCAAACCATTCCAAACCATTTTAAGGCGTTATAATAAACTTTTTGCAATCTTTTTAACGCAATTTAGAGCTGATTTCTATGTTCACTCTGAACTGAGATTTCAAAAAAGCGGTTCTGCGCGCGGCCGATTGAAAGCCAAATCTGGTGCGCGCTTCGCGCGCACCACACAATTCAAAAGAATAATCTGAAAATTTAGCTTCCTGGCAAAAGTAACGATTTGGTAATGATAAAAGAAAAGTTTTAAAAATGTCTTGAAATATCTTAAAAAGAGATTTGGCGTAAAATAGCCTGGAAAATAAAAAAGGTAGGAAATGAAGTGAAATAGCCAAAAATGTGATTTGGTGGTCGATCATTTTACAAGCTTCTCCGTTAAACTTATCAAAACGAAATCAAGCACGATATGGAAAGGAGCTTTGCGTTCACCTAGTTTGACCTATGCTGATTCCCTTTATTGCAGCTTTCAAAAATGAGCTTAAAGGTTTCCTGTTGCGCGCTTGATTTTGTTTCGATAAGTTTAACGGAGAAGCTTGTGGAATGATCGAAACCACCAAATCACATTTTTGGTTATTTCACTTCATTTCCTACCTTTGTATTTTCCAGGCTATTTACGCCAAATCTCTTTAGAGATATTTCAAGACATTTTTAAAACTTCTTATCATTACCAATTCGTTACTTTGCCAGAAGCACTAAATTTTCAGAAATTCACATATTTTTTCCTGAAGGTTCTATTCTGACTCAATTTTGCTCCACGATTTCCATTTTGGAATGATGAAACATCTGACAAACGGTATTGTCGTATGTAAGTACAATTTTGTAACTTATGAAGCCCAAAACCATAAAAATACCACTCATTGCTGCATTTCGAGCAACATGTGATAACTCGATATTATTTGATAATTAATATTTGATCTTGCATGGTGAGAAGAATTTCCCGAACAAGTGACTTAAAGCCATCAACAATCAAAATCATTAACAGTAACAGGCGAAAAATCAATATTATTGATTATTATTTATCGATAATGACTGATGAGCAAAATTTCCCAACCAAAAAAAAACCAATCCCATCAGCAATCACCACTCCACGCCGCATTTTGTGCAAAAAGCTCGAAAATCAATAATATTGATTATCGATCGATTTCGTGTCACGAAGTACGAATTCTGACAAGTTCCCGTACTTACCTCCGTCGACCTGTGTTAGCTGGCTGCAGATCCACCCCACACCTTGGTCTCCACAGCCGTATCATGTCCAAGCAGTTTTCGTGCTCCACGACTAATTTAGTATGTAAACCCACGATTTTGAGGTACGCCTTCAAAGTTAAGGTATCAAGTTCAAAATGGAATAGGAGCGACCTGCACCCATTTCCAGTCTCCAGTCCAAAAATGGGCTTCCTAGCAATTTTTAAGTGTACACGCAAGATCAGAACGCCATCTGAAAAAAAAGAGAGATAAACAACAAAAACGAGCGGGTTTTCAATTTTTTCTCGAAAACCAGTAAGCCGTTCCAAACCATTTTCCGGGTTGTGTACCCAACTTTTTACGCTCTTCCACTTCAATGCAACTTAGCTCTAATTTCTGCGTTCACCTCTGAACTGAGATTTCGAAAAAGGGTTGCGCGCGTGGTCGCGATTCAAAGCCAAATCTGGTGCGCGCTTCGCGCCTGCACCACAATGTGGCAGTCTGGGGGCGTCTTTGTTGGCGTATGCATTAGAAGCTCCAGCAGTGGCGTGGACTGTTAGACGTTTTATTCTGTGCTACATTACCAATACGATACAGAAATGTTTATTGAAAAATTTTAAAGGAATTGATAGGAGAGAAGGTAAGCATTCATCCTAGCAAAGCGAACGGTTCAGAAAAGTGATGCATGTGAATTAATGTAGAGCATCCTTTCCGACATCTTCACTTCTGGCAGGTAATGAACATGTTAGCTACATAACATGTTTGAACACGTGACCATAATAAAACTCTGGAACTCGCTGAACACCACTCTCGTAGGTTCCGCCTCTTTTCCGATTTGCAGGCTCATGGCAGCATTTACTGCGGGTACGCCCACTCCAGCCATGATTGGTCGACGATATGTAGCGCATACAGTATACCAGAAGCAGTATATGCTGCGTAAGGTGCTGTAGATGCCAGCATATCCTGCGCACACACCAGCATATCCTGCAAAGTTCTTGAAGCGCGAACGCACGCATGAAAGCGGCGGCGAGATTTGGGCAACGTTTGAATTCAAATTAGGCGCGAAAATGAGACTGCGCGTCCCGACCCAAGCCCACTATTGATCCCGTCCGTCGTCTTCTTTAAGGTCTCCACGTGAAGGTACGTTTAATTTTTAATTTGGAAAATTCATATTTCTTTTGGTCAATGCACAGTGAACCTCCCCTTAAAGGCACAGTCCAACCTCTAAGGTAAATTTTGACATTTTGGTCCGGTCGCCGTATATAGCAACCCTGCCAAGCGCGAAATCTCAATTCGCTCAAATAAACGGAAAAAGCTAGGAAAAAGTCGGCCCACGCCCCTTTGAAAGACAAAGTGGGTAACGCCCACCGCCAGGTTCCCCGACCTCGATAGGAAAGAGACGAGCGAATTTTTTTCAAAATCTATGTTCTTCATTTTGTTTTCGGTCTGGCTTTATATTGTGACCTGCTTCAGAATGATCGCTGCAAGCAACGAGAAAATACAGGTTCGAGACAACTCGTCCATACTTCTACCAGTTTAAATTCACAAAATATTTGAGGAGCCGTAACTCAGTTTGTAGTGAGTACTTAGCGATTCTAGTGGAAGACTTCATTGTGGTCAGCGTGAAATTTTCTCAAGATAGGCAGGAAAACGAGAACTCGATTCCGAGTTTGGACTGTGGCTTTAAAGGCTATGTTCACGATTATATTCGATTTTGATATTAATCGCTAAATCGATTGTTTGGTCAACGGGTAGAACTGAATTATCCGAAGGAATTCGAGAAAGTCGCTTGAGAAGGGCATCAAATACTTTCACTCACTCCACCTTTTACTCTCACTGGAACTGTTCGTTGTGACAATGAAATCTTTTATTGGATCCGCTTTTGCAATTTCTGCTTTCTGTCGCTCCGTTCTCTCCTTTACAATTAGACCTAACTAGTACTGTTTTGCCTAAAAATATATTTTCTATTTTCGATTAGCCCCACTTTTTACCGGTAAGAACCACCGAGAACATGGGTCATCCAACCAGACAGCTATGTACATAGTCCAGGTCAGAGAATAATGTCACTGGAATAAGACGTTTTAATGCGTTTCTCAGCTGTTTCTTCGTGATTTTGGTAAGACTTGGTTGCCAAAGCTTCGATTTGAGTGGAAAACTCGGGAAGCAAAATCATCGTGAAAACACTGGCTCCAATGGATTCTGTAGCATTTCGAGATGGAAATTTGGTGCAAAGTTGTTCGGGGGGGCACTCAAGATTTACCCAGAAATGAAAGTCTCATCCATAAAATGAAACTTTCTTCCGTTATCAGATATTTGATAACGTTATCACTCGTAATTTCCCAGAAATAGCGAGTTTCCGCGAAAGCGTTTGGAAGATATTTGGAAGATAGTTTGGAAGAAGGTCGGTTTGGAAGATAGTTCCAAACTTGGCATTCTCTGCAAAATGTAAGAGCAGTAAAGGTTCACCTGTGTGTGTGTATGCATGTGTGTGTGTGTATGTGTGTGTGTGTGTGTGTGTGTGTGTGTGTGTGTGTGTGTGTGTGTGTGTGTGTGTGTGTGTGTGTGTGTGTGTGTGTGTGTGTGTGTGTGTGTGTGTGTGTGTGTGTGTGTGTGTGTGTGTGTGTGTGTGTGTGTGTGTGTGTGTGTGTGTGTGTGTGTGTGTGTGTGTGTGTGTGTGTGTGTGTGTGTGTGTGTGTGTGTGTGTGTGTGTGTGTGTGGTGTCCGGTGAAACTTTTGAATGATAAGAAACATGGTTGGCCGATTGGGAGAAATGGAGTGGTATTGTGATAAGAGTGAATTGATTGCAAGCGCTAGAGTACTCAGACGTTGGGAGCAGCGGACCGCCGGCGAAGATTCGCCAGTTGCTCAGCAGCTGAGTGATAGCTGGCATTTAGCTGGTCAATGGCAATCACGAGGCCAACAGTTGGCATACACTCTGCATGTCATTTAATGCCAGCGACGGACGGCTGGCGAATATGTGCCAGTTGCCTAACAGTTGGGTGATAACAGGCATTCAGCTGGCAATTGGAAATTACGAGGCCGACAGCTGGCTCATCCTTGGCATCTCAATTAGAGCTACTCAGGCAATAGCAGGCCCTGAGCCCACCCCGAATGCACCCGGAGCCGCGTCAATGTTGCGCTCAGGGTGGCAAATTTGGCAATTTCCGGGCCACATATGTTGCGATCCAGGCCGCATACGTTGCGCTCCGGGTGCTACCGACGAGATTGATTCACGCAGCGCCCTGAGCGCAACTGTCGGCTGATGACGTCACAGTACATCATGCAGCGTAGATAGTTGCGCCCCGGGCGCTTACTATAAACCGTTTCAAGCTACATAGTTGCAAAATTGATACCTCGAAGTGGTTCAGACCAGGGATGAGCAGAATGAGAATATGAAATTTCGGAGATCGGTTTTCGGGTTTCGGAACAAAAAATTTTTTCTCGGGTTTCGGAAATCGGTCGCGGAACCCCTGAAAATGCGCGGAAATGCGGTTTGCGGAGCGCGAAACGCAGAAAAATTCAAAAATCATCTAGTGTTTTCTTACGTCCCAGATGACCCAATATTTTCGCATTCCGCGGCGTTTTCTGCGGTTTTCGGAATGCGGAACGCGGGACTCCGCTCATCCCTGGTTCAGGCGCTTCGCTGATCGACTATCGCACCCATTTTAGCTAATCGATTTTTCAAGGAAGAATCCAACGATTTCCACACATTCACCGAATTACCCCACTCTATTGAATTTCCTTGGTAAATCATTGCCTTAATTCGAGCGACCGGATAGGTATGATCTGGTACCAAGCCAAATTTATTCTGTTCCCTCGCGCGCTTGTGCGGAGCGAGGGTAGAGTCAGCGAGAAAGTGTGTTAAGAAGGAGACGCAGCGTACGGCAGCATATGCACGCGATGAATGGCAATAAATTTCACTTGGAAACCGATGATAAGCTGAATATCGTATTTTAGAATACTCAAAATGCGTATTGAATCCAATTAACCCTTCCGAATCAATTGCTTTTCCGATTTCGGACTTTTTAATTTTTCGGAGTGGATGATTAAATTTTAATATCCGAGTGATTCGTCTCATTTTTTCCAAATTGTTGGATAAATCCGAAACATTCCCTTCATGAATATTTGCAAAATGCGTTCGCAAAGTCATGTTAAGGTTTCATTTTTTGAATACAGTCCTAATATAGCACAAATATGAAGAATATAGTGAATTCTAGGATGGTCGAATATTGAGCACAAATGAAGCAGAGGAAATCAATTACAAGCCCCACACGAGAAACAGTTAGGAATTCCACTAAAAAAATTCAGGAAGCCCAGATGCTCTTCCTTGTTTCAATTGATTCATCCGATTTAGGAATGCGCGCGTCAGTCAACGCCTGTGGCCCGGAGAGCAACCTGAACGCACTGCACGTTGCAATTACAACCGGAACGCGCCGCAAGTTCGAATATCACCTGCTCTGCGTTTCGGTTGCAGTGGGCGGGGAGAGGCGGAGCCGGTTGCGCCCGGGGCCTGCTATTGTCTGAGTAGCCGCGGACAGCGGGCGAAAATGTGCCAGCTGCTTGAAAGCTGCGTGATAAATTGCATTCAGCTGGCAAGGGCAATCAAACCTCGAAATTACCGAGCGCATGAAAACTCGGGAAGCTGGTGAAGCCAAGGACACTGCAGGGACACGATTGATTTTGTGATCTTCAGAGATCTTCAAAGACGCCGACTGCCCTGTCCCTACCCCAACCCGGAGCGTTGATGCGTCCGGCCCCTGGATGCTAAGAATTCATTGTTAACAATGCGGCAGGGTTCACAGCATACGCTGTCCTGCGCTTGAAAGCCTACAGTTCAGTGGAGCAGCATATGCTGTCGTGCGCCTGATGGCTAAGGATTCATTGACACAGCATATGCTGCGCTCAAAGCAGCATATGCCGCAAAGGAGGAGATGAGACTCGACGAAATATGCTGCTACATTGCTGCTAGCCACGAATCCATATCGGCAGCATATGGGGCACTCAGGGCCGCGAGATCTCCGCCCGTTTTTTCAATACCACTCTCGTAGCCCGGCCGGTGATCCTGTCTTGATGTGAGAGTGGTACTCAGCGAATTCCAGAGTAAAAGAGAGTCTTCTTAACAATTCTTGACTTCTTGACAGGAGCGGACAAATCGATTGGTCAAGCGCAGCTAGCACTGGGGCGTTGTACTGTCAAGGCTGCTTCCACTTGTCTCACGGCCGAGATATAAGACACGTGTCTCTTTACTCTACCCTGATAGCTACTATACATTGGATCCGAATTGAAAAATTTTGGATACTCGGATTTCGGATATTTCAAAAATCAAAGGTCTTGGATATCCGACTCAAATGGATAGAGTCAAAATCACAACAATGGATAATCCGAGTCATTCGGATAGAGAGGCTATACGGATATTCGGATCAATCCGAAAATTTCGTTTTTTCGGTGATTTGGATTTTGGATCACTCGGATTTTGACATTTTTTCAATGAATCGGAATCCCAATATCCGAGTCGGATATTCGGTCGGATACAAGTTGGCATAACGCACTCTGGCGAAAATTTTCTAGAAAAAAAGGGCTTTTTACGGTACCATGATAGAAAATTTTATTGATGATCATCTTTATATCGAAATATTTGCAAACCAATTCTATTTTTTTGAAAATGTGTTCATCAATTTCGTAAACACCCGTGAATTCCTGTCTGAACCTCTTCGAACAAGATTGCCCGTTCGGTCAACTCATATGGTTTTGGGAGCCAATCGTGCCCTCAATGCGTCATACTCGCAAGAGCAAATCAAACGAAGAGGATAAATGCCATATAAGCGCAAAATCTACGCTGACGATGCGTAGAAATGCGCCGGAAATTTCACATTGTGCGCCAATTGTATGTCTGTAGTGTCTCATGCAAAGTGGGGCGTCGACTACAGGTTGATCAGCCCACCATGAGCCACCGCTGGTCAACGCGCCGATATTTGGCAGGGCCGTGGCCGCTAGTTATGGTCTGGTCGAGCTGTTGTATAGCTAGCGTTTTCGCGCTCTAGATAAAAGGGAAGTATACGACGCATTTTCACGCATCCTTCAAATGATAAGATGCAGGGCAGCCGGTTCATTTACTCAGGTTTGGGGTATAGGCCCGCCTTGCATCTGGAGGCCCTGCCCATCCGGTGGCAGCCCCAGTGGAGTATTCTGTGCTTATCTGGGCCACATTCCGGTCCGCAATTGTCTCGGGACCCTTTGCGGGCGCACGCGCTTGGGCGAACCGAGTTTCTAGCGCCAAAGGCGACTCGAGATGGCTTTTTTGTACAGGTTTCTCCAATTTTGCTTACTTTCCAGTTTCTTAAACCCACCTAGAATCAACAGGTCGGCGGTTGCTGCACTGGAAACTCTTCCGACTAGAATGCGCGCGGCCGCAAAGCGTGTCGAGATGCAAATTCGAGCCGGAATTTGGCCCAGAGAAGCACAGTAGTTGTACAGGAACAAAATTTTCAAAAAATGTTCAAAATTTTCGACAACTTTCGAAAAAAATTTCGAAATTTCCAACGAAATTCGAAAAAATTTGGAAATTTTGAAATTTCGATCAGTTTCGAAATTCGTTCGTTTCACCTCCGAAATTTCGAAAGCTTTTGAAGTTCTTTCGTTCGAAACTCGTTCAAACGAAATTTTTCGATTTTCGTTCGTTCGACATTTTTTTTCGAAATTATCCGGACAATCGTTAAATCGGTAAACGGAAAATGCACACCCCTGGTGCTTACGTAATACGTGTGTGCTCGAAAGCAAGACTCTGATAATGAATTTGATTAGAAGTCTTCACCCTCAAATTTTCGTAGACGAGTGGTGATCGGATTGACGATTTCTGAAAATTCTACAGCGTGCATCGTCCTAATTATGCACAATAAAGTACCTTGAAAGAATGCCCAAGTTATTTGCAGTGAAAAGCATTTATGACTTCAACCGAGTGATGACATTTAGTTTCTTCTCTTTACAAATAAATGGTAAGACAGTCAGGTTACATACATACATAGAAACTTATGGTGCATATGATTGTACACTCTTGGAAGGTGTTTACCTGGACACCGGACACTTGTAAGCAATCACGGCGCAAGTAGGACCACCCACATAACCGGCTCCGACGCATGGTATACGTTTCACCTAAAAACGCCTTAGACAGGATTTTTCGAGTATTTGCATTTTAGAGAATTTTCGATACTCGTTTGTAGTCGTCACAAAGGTATTGTACAGACCCTTTCGGAACTCAAAAGAAACTCAATTCGTGATTAGCGAACTTTTTTCCCATTATCCTACATTTCGACTCCAGAGATCGAAAGAAAATTTTCCGCCCACATCTCGCTTAGGGTGGTTGAACACGAGTGTGAGATCTGCTTTCAATTTTTAGGAAGATTGCCGTAGGTATACGCTAGTTAGGTCGTCTCCGATTTGACTGAAACTTTGTCTAGGATTTTGTAGTAATGATCACGAATCCGTTGCCCGTCTGCCAATTTTCGGAAGACGAAACCAGCTTACGGTAGCCAAGCTTCACTAAATCTACCGTGACATACCCTCACCTTCCAAAAAAAAAGGAGTTTGGTTCGGTCACGAGCGTCTAAAAGATTTCCCTGCAAGAATTTTTGAGTTAAATCTAAGATATCAACCTATGAAGTACGAAATAAGTACCGTGCTATTGCGCAAAACCGAAAACTGATGTCAGATTCTAAATAATACCAAATGCTAAGTTGTAGTACGATCAGTGCATCAGCGCCTTTTTTTACTATTTCATCTTGTATGCAAACTTCGAATACTCAGGAAAACTGGGGATCGGAGCCCCATCTGACAGCCGTCGGAGCGGTCGAGGACGTGGGCTCTGACAGCCAAAGTGGGCGGAGTCGTTCCCCCTGCTGGTGCCTTCGGTGCCGCTGCAGCTGCGTTCAGTGCCTCTCCTCCGGCACTTTTTAAGTGCCCCTGCTGTCGCTTTTGCTGCCTCTGCTCCAGGCATTGCTCTAGAATTCGTTGATCAATGACGTGATTGCATGCTCGTTGACATCCTGATAACGCTGCAGGCCGATGGCCTGCGCTCGCACAGTATGCAAGTCGGAAGCCAGCGCTAGCTTTTTCTGCCGGTGCACCGGCTGTCTGCCAGCCCGATCCATATCTGACGCATTCGGCGGCGCACCGATCCCTAGTTTGCCTGAGTAGGTGAAATTCTGCTTCTGTAAAGGAACGCAACCAGAAGTCTCGCCTTTTTGAGCATGCTCTTGTTTGACCCGTCTGTTTGTAAGGCGCTACTCATATCTGGGACGGTAGTATTCCAACCGAAACTACGAGTTTTGTGTCGCGAGCTGACGTTCGAAACTCGCAGAATGAACTGATTGAAACCGGGTCCATGCACGCATCATCAAGCGAGGTGTTGCGTTTATTTGCAAAACTTCGTCACCCTAAGGAGTTGAACCCGCAGTGCTTTCAACCATAGCGGCGATCACTGACATTGCACCGAGATTGCACCTTGAACTGGTGATATTTTCATTGTTGGTGTCTCCCATTGCGTACACAGCATTGTGTTTCTGGCTACAGCAGAGGCTCAAACCAGTACTAATTGTCATAGCACCTACTTAAAAGCTTAAATTGATAGAGAAATGAGGCATTGAAAATTGTACACTCAAGGCGTTTATAATGGAGTGGTTGGTCAAGCGGAACTCAAAACTCAATTCCTACACACTTACTTGTATAAGACATTTGAAAGAATCAATTTAAGTCGTTCCTCATTCGAATAAATTCGATCGGCCTTCTGGACTACAATAAAAGGATCTCAATAACTACGCGCCTATTCATTTTTCTCAACGTTCTTCGACGGATTATATTTGTTGTATAAATATGATTGCTGCTAATCCTTGCCGCAATTTTCACCTCTCAGTTCTTGTGTCAAACCTACTGTTGCCTATTTTTCGTCAGCGCCTACTACCCTCCCACAAAAGCAGGACTTTTCTAATCTCTGACTTTGCAAAAGCTTTTGCTGGTTCGAAAAAAAGTTTTCTCACCCATGCTTCCCCAAAAAATCATGCTTCTCCTGATAACTTCGGCATAGCAAAACTAATCTTTTTTGCACACTTCGAGTACTGATACCTTATCAACTCGGACAAATAAGGTCATAACTCTAATGAAAAGTGCAAATGCCCTACCACCTTTCGCAGCTTCGAGGTTTCGCTAGAAAATTTGTAGACACTGTGAAAAAATTGTGAAAACGTTTGATTACACTCAGCCCATACCTTGAGTTTTTGTGAAATTCTGAAATGAATTTCCGCTTATCCTCCCGAACAACCAGCGACGTGTCCCGGAATTTCATTTTTTGTGAATTCAGAAATTGAGCAAGTGGAATTGAGACATATGTATGAAGTCACGAATTCAACTTTTATGAAAAATTCAAATCATATGATCCTCGCACTTGACGAAAAAATCATTCTTTATCGAATAAAAAAAGCTTTTTTTCGACTGATTTCTCAGAACACGGATTAACACGAAATTGAGGACCTCCTCGAGAAAATTAGGAAGTTTTAAAAATGTGAAATGTTTGATAAGACAAAGATTTTTTGTTTTTTTGCACCTTCATATTTACATTTGTACTTACGGTCCGAGTTCGTGGCGTATCAAAATCTGCCTGGGAAACTCAGTCGAACGAGCAAAACAATGCTCGATAATTTCTGCATTACCCTGATACATGGCTCTGATTAGGATCTCCGATAAATTGAATATTGAAGAACAATATCTAAAACGTCACATTTCGATCACTTTTTTGAAATCGAAGAATCAAAAAACGAATCTTCCGAACGTAATCGAAAGCCGAATGATATAAAAAAGAAATAAGAAAATCGGAAATTCGCGTAAGTCTAAAATCGATTCGATCGGAAAAAAATCTAAGGAACAACTTCGGTTTACGTTGCTCGACATCGTAGAGTTATGACATCATAAATTTGATTTGGTAGGGTTTCAGTGCCTGAATTGTACTATGTAAGGTTGATTTTGCTATGCCCAGCCTATCAGTAGCAAATACCCGCTCCTTCCAGTTGAAAACGTGAAAATCATGGATTCATGACATCATCAGTCCAGTTCGATAAGGTATCAATTTATTACTTGTGTCAAAAGGAATTAATTTTGCGATTCCCAGGTCATCAGGAGCATGTTATCGCTCCACTGCTGTGAAAACTTATAACTCGAAGAGCTATAACCTTATCAGTTGAGTTTGATATGGTGTCAACGCCTGACTTCTGCCAAAAGAAATTATTTCGCTATTTCAAAGTTAAGCAAACCTAATACTCGCTTTTCCGGCTCAGAATGCTCCAGATCTTATGGATATGTTCATATAACTTTGATTTGATAATTTATCAAAGCTAGATTAGTTTTAAAACAGTCTATAATCAAGTTTTTCACCCTAACAAGACCAAATCCCGGCTTTTCCGCGTTAAAAACGCGCGATCTACCGATTTTCGTCGAGGTATCCGAGGTGTACATATACTTGGAGGTCGGCTGCCAATAGTTTTATGACTGCCACTGTCTGCGCGCTTGCTGACAGCCTGTGCAAAACAGCACCCACCTCGCATGATGGACGAGAAAGTCCTCCGTACCACTTTTTCTTCCCCGAAACTGGGAGTCTCTCGTGTCTCCACCACCGCTGCGCTGTTTCGCCTTTCGCTGCCCATCTCGCCTAGACCCAGAGCCTGCTGCCAGTTTCAGCGATCTCGCGAGGGTGCCCGTAACCATGAGGTTTACCCGCAATGAGCTCTATAGATGGGAGCACAGCATAGGAAGCGGTTGACCATTTTGCACCAGATTTGGAAGATGGGCCCTTTTAAAGTCGGGGAACACTATGGATACGGTTTAAAACCTGCTTATTTCTATATCGCCTCAAAATCGCCTCTTCTTGTGAGGTCGAAACTCGCAGAATACCTGCATGTTTTGGCCATTTCGAAACTCGTAGTTCCGAATGGATTACTACCACCCCTGGTGAGAGGGTAACGTGGGAGAAACCATACAAGCAGATACTTATTGTAAGAGAAAAAAGGAAGTTTCCATTAAAAAGCGTCTGAAAGACTTCACTAAAGCAAGCACGCCGAACTTTTTACCCTAAAAGAGTCTTGAAGTCTAGCTTGAAGGCACACACCAACCCTAGGGGTAATTTTTGACATTATGCTCGTGTATAGCAATACTGTCAAGCCGCCGTTCAACACTGTCAAGCGCGAAATCTCAATTCACTCGAATAGGCGAGAAAAAGCGAGGAAAAAGCCGGCCACGCCCTCAGGCAAGAAAAAAATGTGTAACGCACACCGACAAAATTTCTACCTCGATAAGGACGAGACGCGTGATGGATTTGCTTAAAAATCTGAGTTCTTCCGTTTGTCTTTGGTCCAGCTCATAACTCCGTAAGAAAATGGTTCCGAGCGTTTCTGGAGATATCATTGCGATTAGCGTGAAAGTTTCTCCAAGCTAAGCTAAAAAAAACCGACAAGCGATTCAGAGGTTGGGCAGTGCCTTTAAAGGCAAAGGGTTCCAGGAAGGTTTTAGTGATAACCTATGTCTTTGTAGTACAAGTGAAATTTTTAGAAAGTCGTCTTTTACACAGAGGCGTTATGCGGTCCTGCGAATCCAGTCCACACAAAATAGTAATTGACGTTATCTTCAGTGAAGGTGCAGTGCCTCGAGCAGTGCCCCTTCTGGTGTTCGCTGCTCTATGTTGTGGTGTTTAAGAGACACATCCCAAAGTACCAGTAACCCATCGGGCATCGCCTGTGGATATGATCTCTAAAGTCCGACCGAATGACACAGTTCACCCATGCTGTCGGCGGGTGTGTTGAGCGGGCGTGGCATAGGCAATTATCGGGCCTGCAAACCGGTTGGCAGTAGTATTGGACGGGCATTGAACATTATCCCAGCCAGCTGTCTGCAGCCGGGTTGAGGCTTTTTTGAAAAGTATCTTCGCGACGGTCCTGCGACACGCACGCCGATCGCGTGGGCGGACAGTCTCATTTGGAGAGACTTCAATACCAGAGTTACATTGTCTTGTTAGAGCTATTGATTGCTATACAGCTCAATCAAAAAGTTGTAAACAATCATACTTTCAGAACCGAATTTCTAAAAATAGCTACAGTGCGGTCGGCTGCCAAGGGTAAAAAGGCGGCGGCGGGCGGCGGCCGCCGCCGTTTTTGTGCGGCGTCCAATTCAGGAACGGTTTACCGTGTTTAACGACTTTCCCGGTTGATTCTGTTTCTGTGACACTTTCGAGGCAGCCCTGCGATTCTGCCAAATAAGTTTGAAGAGATTTCGAAAGGTTTGAAATTGTTTCGATAAATTGAACTGAAAGGATGACGAGTCTTCAGAAGCTCATAAACATTTTCAAAACGACGGCTTATGATCAGAGAAATTCGTAAGTGATACAAAACATGCAGTATGCCGTGTATAAAACATTTTGTCAGAAAACTGCGAGCTGGAAATAAAAACACTTCGGATGAAAATCACAATACAGCACTGCAGAGCCCGATTGAAATCAATTTTCGGCTCAGACAGGCCTATGCTGGTTGAAATGTTATAATGATGATTCAAATGATTCATATGCACAACCACGAATACACCGAACAATTTTCTGGTTGAACGGGCATTTTCGAAAAAATTTCAAAAACTAGTGTTTTTTTTCGGAAATTCACTGTCTATTTAAAAACCCTAACAAATCTGCTTCTTTGTTTTGATTTATGATTTCTCTAGAGCTAGGTATGTGACACCACCAGTGAGCTATCTGGTCATTTTTGATTGCCGATTTCCAAATTATCATTTACTCAACATTGTTCCGCGAGACGTGACCAGTTTTTATGAGGTCCTCGAGTGTATAGCTCCTATAAAAAAGATTTTCCAAAGAAGTTAGCTATGAAAAGTCCATGTGGGCATCAGTAAAAAGTAGCAGAATATAAGAAACACGAAAACGAGAAAATTTTTTTTGAAATTTCGCATTTTTCGTTGTTTTTCTGTTGTGTTTCAGCACTTATTAAAAAGCTTCGCTGTGCAATGTAGCGATGATAACTCTGCTTTCTGATGAGGGCACCCATTTCTACATTATAAAATAGTTTGAGGCCAAAATATAGAAAAACCGGTGGGAAATTTATTTTCAAAAAGTGCTTCGCGCTCACTTTAGTGGCATTTCTTTCATATCCAGGTTTATCTGGATTTATGAGAACAAATGGTTTATGATGCTCCAGCAAAAGTTTATTCGCGTTTCAGTGAACATTTCTGAAGCTCATGTAGGAGTTTTCATAGAAAACGATTCAACTTCGGTTTTGCAAAAAATAATGATATCAAAAGTTCAATATTTGCACCGATGTCAAACAATTTGTGTTTAAACTCTACCAACGCGCTTGTCACATATAAAAGAGAAAAAGGATTGCGATTGAACCTCACAGTGTGGACGAGTTTACCTAAGTGGTCATGAAAAAAAACAGGAACCAAACACAGCTGGTCATGCTCAAGACTATTTTCTTCAGAGTATATTGAAATCAGTCGATATCGTGATAATGAAGCGAAACGCTCACACACAGAATTGTAATAAGCCAAGCCTCTAAATAAGCAACAAAGAAAATCTCAAAAGTGGATGCGAAAATATTAGATTTTTTCGTTGATGGAATTCTGAGCCCAGGGTCAGATCTGGGCTCACTATGGACAGATGGCTGTCATTAGAGTGAAATCTACGAAATCCGTGCTCGCTCACGAAAACACCCAAACAACATTCATATACATAGAAAAA
Source organism: Aplectana chamaeleonis (assembly GCA_029168955.1). Taxonomy (NCBI): domain Eukaryota; kingdom Metazoa; phylum Nematoda; class Chromadorea; order Rhabditida; family Cosmocercidae; genus Aplectana; species Aplectana chamaeleonis. The sequence continues at coordinate 123,944 of JAPDOI010001015.1, read as the reverse complement.
GCTCATACGCCGAATTTTGTGCGAAATGAGATTCGGAGAGGCAAGATATGCGCAGAAAACGACCAGCGTTTTCATAGAAAACAAAATTTGAAAAAATATGAATCCGGTGATCAAGCAACAATTCTTTCAGGCTAGTGTAAAGATGCGAAGAAGTAGATTGTGGCAAATATCATAACTCTTCAAAACGTGCCCTAGATTCCTGCTGGCATCGATATGCCCTCGTCCGGGTAATTACGGACTTCGCACCTCCAGTTGGACGTGTCAGGGCACTACAACCCGATGCCAAGAGGAATCTAGGGCACATTCAGAGGAGCTATGATATTCGCCACAATCTACATATTCGCATCTGTACACTAGCGTGAAATAATCGTGGCTGGATCGGCGGATTCATACTTTCAAATTTAGTTTTCTGTAAAACGTTGGTCGCTTTCTGCGCACATCTTCCTCTCCGAATCCCATTTCGAACAAAATTGGCGTATGAGTTTCTTCTATGAACATGAATGTTATTTGGGTATTCCTGTGAGCGAGCACGAACTTTGACGATTTCACTCTAATGACAGTCATTTGTCAATAGTGAGCCCAAATAGGACCCTGGGCTCAGAATTCCATCAACGAAAAAAATCTTATATTTTCGCATCCACTCTTGAGATTTTCTTTGTTGCCTATTTAGAGGCTTGGCTCATTACTATTCTGTGTGTGAGCGTTTCGCTTCTTTATCACGATATGGACTGATTTGGGATCAATATACTCTGAGGAAAATAGTTTTGAGCATGACCGGCTGTGTTTGGTTCCTGTTTTTGACCACTTAGGTATTCTCGTTCACACTGTGAGTTTCAATCGCAATCCTTTTCTCTTTATATGTGACAAGCGCGTTGGTAAAGCTTAAATTTACGAATTGTTTGACGTCGGTGCAAATATTGAACTTTGATATCATTATTTTTTGCAAAACCGAAGTTAAATCATTTTCTATGAAAACTTCTACATGAGCTTCAAATGTTCACTGAAACGCGAATAAACTTTGCTGCAGCATCATATTCTCATAAATCAGATAAACCTGGATATGAAAGAAATGCCACTAAAGTGAGCGCGAAGCACTTTTTGAAAATAAATTTCCCGCACCCATTTTTCTATATTTTGGCCTCAAACTAATTTGTAATGTAGAAATAGGTGCTCTCATCAGAAAGCAGAATTATTATCGCTGCATTGCACAGCGAAGCTTTTTAATAAGTGTTGAAACACAACAGAAAACAACGAAAATGCGAAATTTCAAAAAAACAAATGTTCTCGTTTTCGTGTTTCTTATATTCCGCTATTTTTACTGATGCCCACATGAACTTTTCGATAGCTAACTTCTTGGAAAATCTTTTTATAGGAGCTATACACTGAGGACCTCATAAAAACTGGTCACGTCTCTGAAACAATGTTGAGTAAATGATAATTTGGAAATCAGCTATCAAAAATGACCAAATAACTCATTGGTTTGTGTCACATACTAGCTCTAGAGAAATCATAAAATCAAAACAGCAGATTCGTTAGGGTTTTTAAATAGACATTGAATTTCCGAAAAACACTAGTTTTTAAAATTTTTTCGAAAATGCCCGTTCAACCAGAAAATTTTCGGTGTATTCGTGGTTGTGCATATAAATCATTTGAATCATCATTGTAACATTTCAATCAGCATAGACTGTCTGCGCCAAAATTGATTTCAATCGGGCTCTGCAGTGCTGTATTTTAATTTTCATCCAGAGAATTTTTATTTCCAGCTCGCAGTTTTCTGACAAAATGTTTTATACACGATATACTGCATGTTTTGTATCACTTACAAAGTTCTTTGATCATAAGTCGTCGTTTTGAAAATGGTTATGAGCTTCTGAAGACTCGTCATCCTCTCAGTTCCATTTATCGAAAATTTCAGCACTTTCGGAATTTCTTCAAACTTGTTTGGCAGAATCGCAGGCTGCCTCGAAAGTACAGAAACAGAATCAACCGGGGAAGTCGTTAAACACGGTAAACCGTTCCTGAATTGGACGCCGCACAAAAACGGCGGCGGCCGCCGCCCGCCGCCGCCTTTTTACCCTTGGCAGCCGACCGCACTGTATATAAATTTTCATAATCGGTAGTGCGACAAAACTGAGATGGACGGAGATTAAGCTTAGAAATCGGCACAAAAAAAAGATCGCGAAATTTCCCAGAAACATTTCAAAAATGAATTACCACTGCTGGTGGGCCACTACATAATTCATGTTACCCTCTCACTGAAGGATTAGGTCTTGTTGTGCTTATGCATGAACGAGTAAACGATATCCAATACTTTGAGTGTTTGAGTGATAGCAGTGTTCCTGAAAATTTAGAGAGGGAGAAATCGAAAGTTCTATCCTAAAAGGGATTCTTCACAGCGGTTCGTCGGCGAGATAACTCCCTATCATACCACCCGCCTTCATCCTTTACTCGTTCATGCATCAGTACCAATTTTCTATCAATTCTTACTATCTTTCATTCAAGAAAAATATGCTTGAAGGCACAGTATACCCTCAGACTTGACTTTTGAGATTTTCATGTAATTGTGTAGAAGACCCCTCCTGTATAACACGTGCCAAATACCAGATCTTATTCCCTCCAAATATGCGAGATATAAGCGACCGCCACAGGCCCGACCTCCTTCGCTCACCACCACAGGCCCGGCCCCCTATCAGATTTTCGAACTTGATAGCGGCTCGATGGATGGATGAATTCCAACAAATCGTCGTTCTTCAGTCCATTACCGGACTGTCTCCTTATCCTAGCTTTCTCTCACGCAACGATTGCGAATGAAGAGAAATACAGGCCTGACAAGGGAAGTATAAGAAGCGTAGGTCTGAACGGTAGAAATCAAATGTCTTGTGAGAATGTTCACGTCTTACATAGTGAAACAGTGTTGATGACCCGCCGCGAAACATAGAGCTGAAGGAGTTATAAGCTCCGAAAATTTGATGGCCATCGATCTCCTCCTAGTCTACGCTTTCCTAGGCGCGGAGTGCAACAGCATCGACGGCGCAGAGGGAGGGATGGCTGATGGTAGGCACTAGACCAGGGTTCGGTTCCTCTCCAGAGCTGCTATTTTGCAAATTCACGGAACTTCCATATTTTGATCAAGAATTATATCCCAAATGTCATTTTATCTTTTTGCTGCGCGATATAGGCATACCGACGTTCAAATAGACTTGGATACAAGGAATTCAACGATTCGCTTCCCATCAAGGATTTCCATTGATTTGGAGAACTTACATGATTCGGAAACATTACAACACATATTTTGAACAAGTTACTCGTACCAATAAGTAACAGTACTAGTTAAGTACTAACTATAGCTGCAAGTACCTACAAGTACTAGTTTAGGGAACTCTTAAAAGAACCGGGTATGTCAAAATTATCTATCTTCTATCGATCGTAGCACGTGATCGTCCACGACCTTCCTTTTGACATCCAGAAACGAGACAATATTCTGAAGGTACATGGATTTCAGTTATGGCTATTGCGCTCCTCACAATCAGAACTTCGAATTTTTAGGTCGTGTCACTGGTACACCGTACATATCTTGTGTCATTAATCACTCGAAAAGCTTGTAGAGTGCGCGTGGTTCAAGGCCGGCTACGTTCTGGCCCGCCCGGGTCTTTTCGAAAGTCCAACTGATCTCGTATTCCCAGTGAGCTAGGCCCTGTGAGGAGATAGGTTGCCAGGAGCCTATCGCGTTCATTCGCTGTCCCTACTGTGCAGTTTGCTTATGTTTCATGCATTATGTGCCCATTTACCACTGGTGCTGAAATTGGTTATGTATTTTGCATCCCACAGACTGATAAAATTGTTCAAAATATGTGTTGTAATGTTTCCGAACCATGTAAGTTCTCCAAATCAATGGAAATCCTTGATGGGAAGCGAATCGTTAAATTCCTTGTATCCAAGTCTATTTGAACGTCGGTATGCCTATTTCGCGCAGCAAAAAGATAAAATGACATTTGGGTTATAATTCTTGATCAAAATATGGAAGTTCCGTGAATTTGCAAAATAGCAGCTCTGGAGAGGAATCGAACCCTGGTCTAGTGCCTACCATCAGCCATCCCTCCCTCCGCGCCGTCGATGCTGTTAGAGTCGTCGCCTAGGAAATCGTAGACTAGGAGAAGATCGATGGCCATCAAACTTTCGGAGCTTATAACTCCTTCAGGTCTATGTTTCGCGGCGGGTCATCAACACTGTTTCACTATGTAAGACGTGAACATTCTCACAAGACATTTGATTTCTACCGTTCAGACCTACGCTTCTTATACTTCCCTTGTGAGACAACTTGTCCACCAATTTTTCACCCTCAGAATCTAGGCATCTTTGAACAGCCACAACTCTGTTAAAAGGGGTCTTGGACGATTTCAAAGATACCACTGTGATCAGCGTGTGACTCTCTCCAAGATAAGCATGAAATCTGAAAATTAATTTTTGGGTGTCCTGTGCCTTTAAATGATTAAGACCGCTAATCACTGTGAATGTGAAGAATCATGCTGCATACAAGTCCAAAATAAAGCAAAAATAAAAAATAAAAAGAACAAAGACTACCAGCGACCCAATTTCTGCAGCGAGCACTCCAATATCAATGACTAGCAGATATACAAGTCAGTATATATGGATGTGACCATATAAACAGCACGGGTCAACGGTTTACGGCCGTTAGTGCCAAGAAATGAGCGAAGTATGTGGTCACTCTCCTGCACGGTGTCAACTGTTTACGGCCACCAGTGCCAGGAAAAAGGCATTCGAGGTAACAGCAAGACAGCGATTTTTTAACAATTATGTCAGCTCCTCCTTACGTTGTTCCCTGCTCATATCGCTGAGCATTTTTTCGCACCAATTTTTGCATAAACTTCGAAAGCTAGAGGTTTCATCTAGATGCCCTCGTAGCTAACCGTGGCTGAGACGTCCTCTCAATCAGATGTGGTATATACAATGCATCAATCAGTGTTAACCAAACCTTTCGGTTTTGTTGGGAGGCTTCAGGGAGATTTGGTCTTTTTCTCGTTTTTTTTTGCGAAGCAGGCTGTGCTCCAAAAGAATCTATAGTCATTCTTTCGAAATTTAGCATTGAAATGCTTCTCACGTGGGTATAAAACTGCAATTGAAATGTGTACAGTAACAACAAGGAAGGGGAGCAGATCCCGAACAAAAAGTGTTAGAGCGACTTCTGAATCTCCAACATGTCGAATGCAGCTGCCTTAGCAAGACTGTTCGGAGATGCCAGTCGCTCGCGAGTTTCTCAATTTGTTTGTTAGAACTCAGAAAAATGAAAACAAGTTACTCGAAGGCTTCAAGTAGACTCTGTTTCATTCCAAGTGAACTTATGTTTTCGGTTATCACAGCGCGGAGCGGTGGCTTTTTCGTCGAAGCCTCTTTATCACTAGTTATATTTCACCGAGGCCCAGCGCTCCGCTGCTGGTGATAATCGAAATCAAAAGGTCACTACGGCTGTACCAGAGTTTAACATACCACTCGTGTTGTAATGATCGCGTGCATATCGATCACGGTTGCTATCAAGAAATAACAAGTCGTAACGCGTCTGCCCATGGCACTCGGGGATCAATACATATTCGACGCATTACAGCACGACTGGTAAGCCTTCAAGAAACATACTCCCGTTTTTCTGAGAAGCGAGGTGCTGTTGGTTTCACTTCTGCTTGGGACCGTTGAGATATGGTTTATCACCCTATGGAAACCCTTCGTTGTAGCTACGAATGGACAGATCTGAAGAACTTCTTCTTCAACGGCTTAGAACTGTGATTGAAGTGATATACATGAGAACATTTGAACTCTCTTACAGAGTATAGGTGATCCTTTGCAATTTAATTCTGTTAACTCTATCAAAGAGGTGAGCATAGGAGGACTCTCCGGAAACCGGCATCGTCCGGCCATTATTCAACCGGCTTTACATAACAAAATCGCCACAGTGTATCATTTTGTAGCCAGAAAGAAGCGAAAGAATCACTTTCCTTTCGGCCAATCGAAAGGATTCCGACAAGATCAGGAGCAGATAAGGAAGAGTCCTTTCAATATTGGTCCTTTCTTATAGCGACGCTGGTTGAGAAGTAACGTGGAAACTCTATGAGGACTCTAGGTTGTAACTTGAAAAATCGGGTTATATGATAATAATTTTATTATATCACGAAAAATAAATACCGGAATGTGCAACATGCAAACATAGCAGTCTATGACAGAAACAAGTGACATGAAAACAATCAAAGCGTAACGGTCCTTTCAGCATGAGATGATCGTGCTTAAATCTGGCCCTTGAGATAAGCTGCAGTGAAAATCTGACCTTTAAGAACTATTGAAGGATTTGGAATCTCTAATCTATTCGATCACCGAATAGATTGTAGGCTGGTCTGGTGCCGATCCGATGGCGAATGTTCGGAAACCGTATTCTCGCAACTGACGCTGATCCAAAATCAGCCGTCCGTCAAATATCGATGCCGGGTGCTTCATTGTACCATAAATTTTTTGGTAGTCCAATGTCTAAATAAAAATGAAAATAAATAACCAATCATAAAGTCTAAAGGGTTTTTGAGGCCAGCGCTTGAGACATTTCGCAAAGGGTGTGATCGCAGCAAAAAACCTAAACACGCAGCAGCGACCGTTTATCCATCCATACGTGTTGGGATGTGCTCTACCAGTCTCATCGTGTTTCCACGTCCCAACTTTGTGCGTATTCAGCGACGCATTGGGCCAACTGCAGGTCAGGTTGCCCGATAGTCTTCATAACGGCTGTGCAGAGATGCGAGGACCTGCGGCACGCCGCCGATCGAGAGGCTTGGGGCGTGGTCTGAACCTGACGCGGCGTTTGGCGCCAAGGCTTCGCGGAATGGCAGCGGCGATAACGCTAACTTCGCTATTTTACAAATTCATTTTCAGTAAAGTGATTATGTCTACACCTAAAATAGCAGACAGTTTGCGGTAGTCGTATTAATCACGGGGGTGTGTATACAAGTCTGTTGGTACCTGCTCGTTGGTGTCCCTGCTTCTACTGAACCCAGCAGACGTTTGAGTGTACACAGGGAACGTTCGAGCGATATAGCGTGCACAACTATATCGCGAAAGTATCCCGCACATTGCATAAAGGTGTCGCCGTCCGGCACACTAAGGCCTCTGGTCCATAACACCTTAGGATCCGTACCTAGGGAGTCATGGAGTCTTTGGCCACAAGCCACAATTTCGCCACCCTGAACTGTCGATCGCTGTCGAGTGATATCAAAAAACTGCGCTTATCCAGACTTCTGAGCTATTTCCATGCACCGTTTGCTGCTTTGCAGGAAACCCGCCTCAAGGATAGACCCGTCATCAGCGTCGGAGAGTACACCATCTACTGCGGTAACGCTGACGATAGGAGAGTGGGAGGCTGTGCAATAGCTGTAAGGAAGGATTTCAATGGTATGGTCAAGGAGTTCGGCTCAACGTCGTGTCGGAATGCATTCGTACGACTGCGGGATCACAGAGGATTCAATCTGTGGATAGTGAGTGCTCATGCGCCCACTGAAACCGCCGAAGACAATTCGAAGGATGCGTTTTATGAGGAACTCAATACGTTGCTGGCCAGGATACCTTGTCAACATGCTGTTGTCGTGGGGATTGACGCAAATGCGAAGATGGGACTTGATCAGGAATCCGAAGTACTCGGTAAATGGTTCTACCCAGTGGAGCAAACATCGGACAATGGCTACCGCCTTGTCGACTTTTGTGAACGCAGTGGTCTGATTATTGCATCGACATTCAAGAGGAATCATCGCCGCCATCAGCTTACGTGGCAGGGACCAACCCGGCTATCTCCAGAAGAGCAGCGGAAGCGGAAGATGACAACTTTGAAACTACAGCTTGACTATGTCCTGACGAGGAATATTCCAGTATCGGACATTCGAAGATCTAGAGCTGTGTGGGATGTCGCATTCGATTCGGATCACCGTCCTGTTCTGTTGAACTTCACTGCGAGGATTCATAAGAGGAAGCGAGGGCTCAGCCTCAGAGGATTGACATGACAAGTCTCAGAGATGAAGAGTGCAGAAGGAATTTCCGACAACGCGTTTCTATTCACATCGGAGTACGGACTAAGAAGAAACTTTGCGACGCGGATTCTTTTGTCAAATGCATCCAGGACGCTTCGAAAGAGGCACTCCCGGTTGTACAGCCTAAGAAGAAGTTCGCCTACGTCTCAGAAGAAACAACATCTACCTACAACAGAGTATGTGCTCTCCGAACTGCAGGAAACTTTGTGGAGGAGAAGCGTCTGAGGAGGAAGTTGCGTCGGCAGGTTCAAAGGGACCGCGAACGAGTGGACGTGTAGAGCTAAGGAGTTCGAGAAGGCTTGGGAGGAGAAGAATCCGAGGAAAGCCTACACGTTGCTGCGACAGTATAGCGGGAAGATGAAGAGATGTTCTCCTGTCTTGAACACTACCAATGGAGTTGCAGTTGGTGATGCGACGCTGCCAATATGGAAGGATTACTTCAGTTCACTACTGAATCGTCCAGCGCCATCAGTACCTGAGCTCCCGCGTGTTCAGAGCACATTACGATGTCAGTGAGGAACCGCCGACTGAGTCTGAAGTTTTGGATTGTGTCCGGAAAATGAAGAATGGAAGGCAGGTGGAGATGACAACATCACTGCTGAAATGCTGAAAGCTCTTCCTCCGTCTGGGATTCGTGAAATGACCAACAAAATCCGTGCCATATGGATGAGCGAAAGGATACCCGATTCGTGGAGACATGCGATCATCGTACCTCTTCACAAGAAGCTATCCGTCACGGATCCTAAGAACTACAGAGGAATCTCTCTACTTGGTGTCATGTACAAGGTTTTAGAACGTATCAATCTCAGAGCGACTTATCAAACATCGTGGAAGGAACGACCAGAGATGAGCAAGCCGGTTTTCGACCTGGAAGATCGACCATCGACCAAGTGTTCGTCGTGAGAAGAGTAATTGAATCGTGGCAGCGGTTTTCGAAGCCATTACAGCTTGCTTTTTGGACTTTGAAGCCGCGTTCGACTCTCCTCATCGTGATCGATTGCTCAATGCTCTGCGAGCAGATGGAGTCCCGGAAAAGTATGTTCGGTTAATCGAGGACATGAACAAAGGAACAACAGCAGCAGTTCGTACACCTGTCGGATTTACGTCAGCTTTCGAGGTGAAAACAGGAGTAAGGCAAGGAGCCGTTGCAGGACCTTTTCTTTTCAACTTCGCCGTTGATGACATCATGCGTAGAGTTGCAGAACAGTTTCCTGCGGATGTGATCCCTAACACCATCAGGACGCTCCCTTGTCGACCTGGAGTACGCCGACGACATTGTGTTATTCGCTGAAAACAACGCAAAACTGCAAAGGATTGTGAACCTCGTTTCGAAGTATGCCGCAGCCTATGGACTTCGTCTTCGTCCCGACAAATGCAAGCAGATGTGGGTCTCTCAGAGGCCTTCAACTGGAGTTTGTGTGGACGGACAACGTATCGAACTGGTGGACGATTTCTGTTATTTGGGCTGTTTGCTGAAGAACGATGGTAGTTATGCAGCGGATATTCGACAACGATGTGCGAAAGCTACGTCTGCATTCAATTCTCTAACCAAGTGTTTGTGGTCTACCACCATCGCGAAGGAAGTCAAGTTGCGCGTCTACCTATCCGCTATTCGCCCTATCATGATGTACGGATCGGAGACGTGGGCAGCACCGAAAACGCAGATGGAAAGGTTGGATTGCACGGAGAGGAAGCTTTTTAGGCGTTTGCTTGGATATTTCTGGCCGCGTGTATGCCATAACGAAGACCTTTACAAGGAAATCGACGCAGTACATCAACGCTTGACACGAGGGAGGTGCCAGCATCTCCTAACGCCATCTCAAGCAGCAATGGAAAGTCGACTTCGACTGCTCGGGCATATACTAAGAAGAACGCCGGATCGTCTCGTACAACACGCTTTAAAAATGCTTCCAAATCCTGTCTGGAAACGGCCACCTGGGCGTAGGCGAAAGTTCTGGACGGATGTGGTTAAAGAGGATTTAAAGTCACTCGGCATCGAAAGACAGTTCAGGCGCGATGTTTCGTTTCGCAGGAAATGGAATAGTGACAGCTGGATGGAATGTGTTCAAATTGTGGCTGAAGACCGTGAAAAATGGACACGGCTGACTACTAGGACGGCACACCTCGGTGAAGATGCGGAATGACCGCGTCAGGCGAAAGCCAACCGATTAAGTCAAGTAAGTCAGTATTAATCACAACTGTCACACGTTGGAACAAAAACTAGTAAAACTAAAAACCGAAAAACCAAAGTTGGAATGAAACGGAAATGTCTTCAGCATAAATCGATCGACGGCAGCATTCTACGCCGGCGATGAAGATGGTTAAGACCATTTTAGGCCGCTGCTCGCTTACGGCGCTGCTAAGGGAGGCGTTGCTGTCGCAGCGACAAAAACACCGCGAGGTACCCGCGTCGCTGTCGCACGACACTATGCTGACCTTGTCCGCTGCTTGGCGTCCCCAATTCTCCATCTTTTCCCTGACGCAGCGAGACTCGCCGCGGTGCTACTCTTCAGAGCGCTTTACGGTTTGGGTGAAGAAAAAAAGTTGTACTCACTGCCGAGCACGTCATGACTTGACGTCCATCTTGACGTCTTGATTCCATTCTGACGAGTATATGGTTTATATGATATAATTTTCAGAAAATTTCTACAAATCTTAGAATTCTATTACTGCTTAAAACAAACATACAAAAACGGAACCAAAAAGAGAGTATTTTTCTTTAATTGTCCACATCAACAAACGTGATGAAACACATATGGATGAATGGTCGCTGCTGCCTGTTTAGGAGGCCCTTGATCGCAGAGCATTCCGTCTTGTGCTATATGTATTACCCACACGATACAGAAATGATGAGTCCATAATTTTGAAGGAATTGCTAGGGAAGGGGTTTGCATCCAGTCTCGCAAAAAAAAACAGAACGGTAAGAAAAAATGATGCAAATGAACTGGCGTGTAGAGAGTTCTTTACGACCTGTTCACTCATTCTGGCGGGAGGATACGTGCTCTAACGTGTCTGACATGTCACCAGGAAAACGGGCGACTCTTATTAAGAAATTTGGAAGGAACAGTCGAACCCCAGGGTAATTTTGATATCAAACTCTTGCCGCTGTGTATAGCAAGCCTGCCAAGCGCGAAATCTCAACCCGCTCAAATAGGAGAGAAAAGCGGGAGAAAACTTGCCCACGCCCCCTGAGAAGAAAAATGGGCAACGCCCAGCGGAGGGTTTTCGCCCTCGATAGGTACGGGACGCGTGATGGATTCTGACCAAAATTCATGTTTTCCAATTCGCTATCGGCACAGCTTTGTATTGTGGTCTGTTCCGGTGCGAAGGCGGTGAATGACGAGAAAGAACATGGCCTAAGAAAGCTTGTGCACGAAATCCTTGCTTTCCAAATTCACTATTTGAGGGGCCATACCTCCTTCGTTGTGGCTTCTAAACGATTCTGAAGCTCATTGTGATCAGCGTAAATCTCTCGAATTTGAGCACAAAATCTGAAAATCGATGTCTAGGTTGGACTGTGCCTTCAACATAAGCTGTCCAGGGGACCAGTCGACCGAAGAAAGGGAACAAGTCGGAAGTGATAGGACAAACCACGATCGCACACCGCTGACGACAATTCTTACGCTTCGAGTAAAATATCTACGATCTCGGGTAAAACGATAATTTTAAAAAGATCTAAGCGACTCGCGTACAAGCAGTTTCGAAATGTTACCTTGAACTCGTCCCACTCCGTCAAGACGACTATGGCATGTGCATCACTTGCCGCAGAATAAGGATTATCGTGAACTGTCACCAGCTTGGACACACTGAAATATCACCTTCGTAAAGAGAATGCAGTCGTAGGTCATATACGACGTGCCTCACCCAATTCTTTCGGTGACTTTTGCTCCAGTTCCCACCTCACCTGCGTTTCTGAGACCTGAAATAGAGTGAATCACTAGGATTCAATCAAAAACAGAGTTGCAGAAAACGCTACAGAACCTTTGGATCGTAGACGGAAATTTGGGCATGCTCTTCAAGGAGATGACTGATTATGTGGATGGCCGACGAATCTCTGGAAACTTCTCTTATTTCGTAGTTCCTCGTTTTCTATGGAGGGATTCAGTCTGACCTAGTGTCGCCAGTGTTCTTCTTGAATGCAAAGCCGAACACGGCTATCTTCTTGTCCGTAACGGTATTGAACAACTCGGCGATGATTTTGTCGGAGAATCTTCGTCTTTGCCACTGGTTGATTTCGATCACCTGAAATCCGGAGAAACGCTAATTGCTCCAGTTTTAAAGCTTCGCCGTCCTTGCAGGTCCATTTTCAGTCTCGCGTAATTCTATAACTGAAAGTTTGTGCACATTGAAGTCACTCACCCCCATCCAGTAATCGGCAACCTTCTGGAGATGAAGCGATTCGCTTATGTACACCAGCGACAATACATCCTTCTGAAAGCAGCTGCCACCGAATCCTGTAATTTTGAGTGTTCCGTTTGATTCTTTGGACATCTCCGCAAAGTAAGTGCAGGAGAAATTAGTTTCGCATTCTCCGGACTGTATTTTTATATGAAGAGAGTCATTACACATACCAACACTAGCTTCCAGGAACTTGTTTCCTATTCTCGAATCAAAACCTATGGCATGAGAAACCTCCTTCACATCCGCACCGGTCGCTTCGCAAATTGCAGATATAGCATTGATGGATGAAATTCGTTGCGCTAGGAACGCATTGGCAGCCTAAAAAAGGATTGGTAATTCCAATGAAGGCAAATGGGTTCATTCTTCAGTCGTAGCACGTTAAGGAGTAGTCAGTTTAAAAAAAAACAGTAAATCGAACCAGCTTTGACAACTCCGAACTCCAGGTATTCGTGGTGATAATCCGATCCCTCGGCACCCAGTTCTCGTAGACTCTCACCAGTTCCGCGACGGCAGCAGCGCCTGAACACGTAAATTGAAAAACCGTAAGGAAAGGCATGTTGTGAGGAGTTAGAGAGGGAAGTCGTTGTCGTAGTCGACAGTGATTTTTTGACTGCTAGAAGACGCAATTTGGGACAGAGCACACTATTTCCCGATTACAGTAGTGGCTCCAGTATGCGATGATAATTGGGGGGAGGGGGAGCCAGACTGCATTTCGCTCAGGAACAAACGTCGAGATGACTGACATGAGCACAAGTAGGAGTATTTCAAAGGAAATCGCAACCAGCGAGATTCGTCCAGTGCTTCGGAGGGTTAGTTGGCGGTGGTAGCCCGGCTTCCAAGGCAGCCATGAAACTTTGAAACTGCTACGAGGGTGGTATCCAACTCTCGACACAGATAGCACTAGCAGAGTTCTCCTAAACAGACAGCTGGATCCCCCGTCATAGTCGGTGGATCTACTGGAGTCCCCACCGAGTCGATATGCACCGAATTCGTGGGAGACGGGTGCAAAAAATTAACCCACCGAACGCGACTGCGACCGTCTGATGCCCACCGCAATGCCCCGGTCGATACTGATGGTTCTCATGCGTACAAGGCCGGGGCCAATGCACTCGACTGAGTCCCACTGAGTCCGCTGCGTCCCAACCGGAAATCATCCTCACCCCATCTGTTCAATGATGATTCTTAAAAATGGTTTACGAGTTGAAGACAGAGACATGTTGAAAACAAGAAAAAATAGCCACCAAACACGTTCCGATTCACAGCTGAGGTGATAATCGTCACTATCAATTGCGTGTTTCGCAGAGGAACTGGTTGGCGCTGGGGGCAACCGAACTCATTCGGACTCTGCAGGTTTTTCAACGATGTCTGAAGGGGGCCTGAGACCATACCGTTTATTCCGCCGAATACTTATGAAGTTGCTACGCTAAAACATAATTGAATTTGTAGAGCACCTCCACTGTAAAAAATATGGTGGAAGACGTATGGATAAACAACCGCTGCTGCCTGTTCAGGTTTCTCGCACTAGCACTTTTGGCTCCTTCGTGTCCGCGTAGTTTACGTTGGCGCAATTCGGTGCACTCACATTATGAAATACGTGCACCGAGTTTGCCCCAAGGCGAACTGCGCCGACAGGAGCGAACCAAAAGTGCCAGTGCGATCCGTGGCGACCGTACATGATTGAATAAAATGCGCGGTCATGTGCGACTTCTACGCTACGCTTGGAAACAAGGATGCGAGCAAGAGCAGCAGAAAAGTAGGTGCTTATAATTGCCGCTCATGGATCTAATCTCTGGAGCGTTTCCAAGAGCTCTCGGTTTTGATTATCACCACCAGCGGGAGGTGGGCTATAGCGAAATAAAACCGGTGACAAGAATGCTTCGACACAAACCACGGGTGGTGCCCATCGTGTATCAACACCCATGAGGAGGGGGGAGAAACGGGGGAGGAGGGAGGTTCCCTGGCCCCCGGTTGTTGCGTCCAATCAGGAACCTCGCTCCTCTCCCGTTTCTCCCGCCTCCTCAGGGGTGTTGATGCACGTTGGCCACCACCTCAAACCACCGCTCGCTGCTCGCGATGATCGAGATCAAGAGCTCGTTAAGAACGCCCCAAACCTTATGACCAGCGCAGGCTCGTCAGGGCGGTGCTTTCTGACGAAGGCATTTACTGCGCATACATACTTTCCGTTTCGATGCGAATTTTCCTTATGTCCATCGCGTGCGTGCGCGCTCGTGAGCTGCGTCTCTTTCTCCTCCACATTCTCTTGCTGTCTCTAACTTGCTCCGCACACGCCCGCGAAGAAGCAAAACTAAAATAACCCCGAAATAGAGGGTAGGCACGCAGAGACGCAAGCTACACCGGCTCGACAAAACATTCCTCGTTGAATATACCAGATTGTTACAGCTATTAACAGGCGAAAAGAAAATTAGATCAACGAATATGCCGCTCGTGCCCAACTTCGACAGAATGTTTTATTCACCCGTCTCATCTTCGCTTTCATTCGGCAAAAACCCTCCCTAACGGTTCCTCTGTGGCATTAACATCATCCTTCCAAGTTACCTTCCGGTGAAGTTTCTCCTCCTATCAATACTCGGTCTGGATTCGATAGATCCCTAATGGCAGTGCCTTCGGCCAAGAATTCGGGATTCGACAGCACCTTAACGGCCAATATCACACAAATTTTTCGCAGAAATCGGAACGAGGCGATACCTGGAAGGAAAGACGGGGATCGTTGCGTTGAGCTTCTCGAAGAATGCAATTTATGCTTTCAGCGGCCCGCACTGGCACCGTACTTTTCTCGACCACAATCTAAAGGTGAATTTTATTTTTATCTCTAAACCCGATTGATTCTAGCCGACGGTTAGGGAGAGAAGCAAGGGTATTTACTTTAATAAAGCAAACTTCCGTACCTTCGGGCCTTCAGCATACTGTGCTATTGTGCGTGACACCGACTCGACATATTTCAGGTCAGGGGCCATTCCCTAAATGAAAAATTATTTGGATAGTACGTAAACATTGGTTCTGGTCTGGCTGGTAGGAGCGAAAACAAAGGTTACCTTTCCTCTTCCATATGTTTTTGTGGGTGTATTAACAGAAATAAAAATTAGGTCCGCTTCTCGAATAGCCTTCGGAATATCCGTGACGAAATGGAGATTTCTATCACGTGCTGAGAAGACGATGTCGTCAAGGCCAGGCTGAAATTATTAGATTTTCAAACTGTTACAAAATCATGAAAAAGGGGTTTGTACCTCAAAGATCGGCAGATTGTCTGAATTCCATTGTGCTATTTTGTCGAAATTCATGTCAACTACAGTGACCTGAACATTGAATTTTTTTCTGTTTACAAAAAAATTGTAAGACCAAAAAGATGCTTACCTGGATATCGGGACACTTGTGAGCAATCATGGCGCAAGTAGGACCACCCACATAGCCTGCTCCGACGCATGTTATACGTTCCACCTAGAAAGGCATTGGATAACTTTTTTCGAGAAATTGCATCTTTATTCGGTTGTCGATATTTATTTGGACTCGTCACAAAGATGCATAGCATTCGAAATTGAGGAAGGCACTCAACTTGTGCGTAGCCTACTTGTAGACAGGCTTGTTGTTTCCCGGCATTATCACAACCCGACTCCAGAGACCCAGAAAATTTTCACCTTAAATCTCGCCTGTGGGGCGTTACGAGGTGCTGAGCACGAGTATTAGATCCGTTTTCAATTCATCGTAAGATTACGGGAGGTATACTGAAGTTACGTCAAGGTCGCCGATTTAATTGAAACTTCGTCTCGGATTTCGTGGTGGTGATCATGATTCCGTTGCCCGTTTTCCAATTTTTGAACGCTTAAGGCAGGCTACGGTAGCCAAGCGACACTAAACCTAACGCGACATACCTAAAATGTTTGAGCTTACTCAAAAATACCGACCCAAGGTATAAGTCCCGTGCTTTTGCGCAGAACCGGGAATGGATGTCAGATTTGGGGTCGGCAACATAAATTACCCTCCCACTTGCTGAGTTTGGGCGAAGAAATTATCTCTGGAGTTGAATTTGTGCATTAGTGCCTTTTTTTACTATTTTATGTAGTATGCAAACTACAAGTAGAGTCAAACTCTGCTCCTGAAAAGGAGCACAACTACAAGTCTCACCTTTTTGAACATGCTCTCCTTTAACCCGTCTGCTAGTAAGGCACTACTCCTATCTGAAAGTTCAAGTGTATCAAACAAAGGGTTCAATTCATTCGTATGGTAATAGAGACAAGTTACACGAAAATAGCAGAGAGAAAACTGTATCTTCGAAGAGTGAGAAGAAAAAGACAAGGGGATGTTTGAATAAAATGGATTAGTCATTTCGATCAAAAACTTTTTAAAAATTTCCACTTAATGAAAAAGGGCCGCACCTTTGGCTTCGGGTAAGCTTCGCTACCGGTCGTCGGCGGCGTCTGGGTTATATGGATCTGATCTTGTTACGTTTTGCAAGCTGTGAACAGTTACTCTCGGAACTGAAAGGTTTCTTAATTATAACTCGAAACTCCCCCTATAACTTTAGATTAGCTGCCCTGTCCGCACCCAAAAATACAAATAACTTTGTCCGCAACAACATACTCTGCAGTCTCCTGCTTAGAAAGAGAAAACGTGAAGAAATCTCAAAGGATATCTGGCGCGGGAAGACTCAATCTATACAAAAGAAAACATTTCAAAGGCCGGAGATGAAATCGTGAGAGATTCTGGAAGGGATAAGACAGGATTCCTTCTGCTTGCATAAACATTGAGAGTATTGAGGAAATGTGTGGCTCAAAGTCCAACGACGCTCAATAAAACCACAAGAGAACATGGTTCACAGAAGGTCAGCATGGAAATAATTGAAGTATCTCGATCTCAATGTGGGAATCACAATCTTATTTGAAATTATGTTTAAATAAGAAATTGTTTTTAGCAACGTTTGTTCGTATTTTTATTCTCTACAATTCAATTTGTGTTCAAATAACATACATATTGAAAGAAAAAACCGTTTTCATACGAAAACCGGAAAAACAGTCTGTATCATTATCCGAAAAATAAGTTGTGTGTAAAGAGGAGCTCTCATCAAAACGCTTGGCCTGTGACAAAAGCCGGATGCAAAAAAACAGCGGGTTAAATTGTCATAAAGATGAGAACCTTGCCACAGAGTAACGTGAAGGAATAACAGCAGCGAGACTAAAGCGCCTTGAATAATCGCGGCTATAAATCGCTGCTGGAAAGATCCATGATTGAGAAACTATCCCACTGTCCGCGTCACTTTATCGAGACATTTGGAAATGAAATGGCATTCGCAAACCCCGGTGCTGGAAAGTGGGAGATGTTTTCACTAACACAATAATGTCATTCAGAGGAGGAAAAATTGTTGACAAAGAATTGGAAGGCATAATTGGAATTCACGGGAGTTTTTTTATCTTTCTGCCCAGTTGAATACTTAATCTAATAACTGGCAGAAAGTAAACTTGGCAGAAACTCTCCAACGCCTCTAGATTCTCTGGAATCGGAAAATACTCGCTCTCTGAAATAGCGCATCCATGCACAGTTCTGAATTAGGCATCTGTCATAGTCCTCAACGCAAGCGCGGCACACGCTACTCGCGGAACGAGCGATGGACTGTGAAACTTTTCACCGCGCGGCACGCGCGGGACAAGCGTGAAGCAACTTTGAAATCTCCGGCGGCATCGTCATGGCGGTGCGGGTTAAAGTCGGGTCTTAACTGTGACATGCACAGAAATTCCTGGCTTGCATTTGCGTATGCGGTAGCGTGGGATAGTTAAAGAATTGTTTATGCTGGAGTGGACTCGAATAGACAAGCGAGTAATAATTCAGAGAGTGAAACCGGCGGTTTGGGAGGCGTCGCTATAGTTGAAAACTGGTTGGAAACTCCTTCTATGTGAGCGGCACGCGCGGCCCGCGCGTGTCGCGCGGTGAAGACTTTCATAGTCCACCGCGCTTCCCGTGCATCGTGTGCGTGACGCGCTTACGGTGACCACTATGAAAGATACCTTACAAACATAGTTTGCCAACTGAATTAAGTCTTACCGTACTCCTACATTCGTTTGGGAGTCGCCTCGTAGGGCGGTGCCGGTTTCGCTCACTTTTTTCGGCTGCTCTACATTATTCTCACGTCGCGCCGAAGGGATGGCCGAAAAAAATGGGAAAAATGTGGTGAAAATGTGGGGCGAGTATCAGAAAAAGCTCGCGACTTCTCTTCGAACGCCGCTCTCGATGAAAAGCGATCGATATGGCTCATCGCTAATTTTTCCACCATCAGCCTTTCACCAGTTGCACTTTTTCAGCCCTATTTTCTTGTTCCCTTCTTCCCATTCTCCTTTCTCGTCTTCGATTCGTCTGATAATTTTCGTTATTAGCGTGATTAATATGAGTTTGAGCTCATATACATTTTTTAGGTTTTGATAGCTTCGTGCACGAGGATATTTCCAGAACACTCGAGCTCATGCGGCTGAAGGAATGGAGGCCGGTATGGAACGCGGAGGTATGGAATCCGCGCACGGAGAGTTGGGATTCCCACACAACACCAGTTTTCACAATCGTGAAATATTTTTAGATCTGAATTTCGCCATTGGCAGTCGTTGGAAGAGCGTCACACTGTGCGCAAGGTAATAATCGCACACTTCTTTGCGAATCCTCGACGCAAATGCCATTTCAGAAGAGAAAGATGATCTACATGCAGTGACACCACCAGTTCAGAAATAGGTGGGGACGACTCAACGGAGGAGAGATGACGAGCTCCGTTTTTGGATAGCAAATCTCGTTTTTTGGTCGGACTGCACTGCAATTTGTTTGCTTTTTGTGTTTATGCTTCTCACGAGGGAAGGTCTTTTGGAGTGTGGCTTTTCCGTACAAAATGGAACTCTTAAGAGTAATTTTTGCAGGAAAAATTGATCTTGACCTTCTTATGTAACTGCGCTCCGTTTCTCTGAACGGAGTTATAAACGTTTTCAGCGTTGGACTCACAGGCGCATCGCGGCGTGTGATTTGTTTATTTATGAATTTTCTTCAAAATGTGATCCTAAAAAGTTGCATTTCGTTCTGGATGGCCACTTTCTCTAAGTGACCTTCCCTTGTCAGTTCCTGTGTTATCTCTGTTGAAGGCAGCGTCCGATGGGGTGGCCCTTGAATTTTTCTTTAGAAAATCTAAGATTATTATAAATCATTCATGTTTAGGTGAAGAGATACTCTAAAACCGCCAGAAACACTTTAAAAAGCGCACCTAATAACTTTAAACTCACCTTGCTTTTGTAAAATCTGCCCCAGATTGAGAAATTCACTTCCGCCAACCAGTTGACTATCACAAGAAGTAATCAGGTTCTCAGGTAAAATTAGTAGCCAGATTATATCGAAAACATGTCGAGAATAGTTTGAAAAATTGAAAGAAACCGTGTTTCTCTCGCAAAATCCCGCAGAATTCTCAATATTTTTCCACCAGCTCTGCCACCAGCACGTACTACGATCCAACTAAGATATACGTTTCTAGCTGTTAATCTTTCTTGCTATAGTTGCATAAGCTCATACGGTGTTCTCGATACCGGTTTTTTTGGCTTTAAATCCCTGATACTGGTGATGTGAATGTCTTTGCGTTTAACTCCTTTTCTGTGAAGACTATGATTATTCAAGCACTTGTTATCTCCCTTGTCTTTAGCGAACTGTTTTAGCGCTGCCATGATCCTGCAAACCATTGCTGAGTGAATTTTTCCCTATTCTGATGTTGAGTGTGGTCATTTCTGCTCCAAATACCGTGGAAGGATGTGGTATTCTCTTACCCTTTAGTTGAAGACAAACATTTGCTATAGTTTCAAAGTTTTCTAATGTCCTTTGTTGTTTTCGTAGTCACTTTTGTTATTTGAAGTGATAGTTTCGATCAATTAACAATGATCTACAATGAATTTTCTTCTGTGAGAGGAACATGAAGCGATATGCATAGGAATAGGAAAATCCGCGATTCCACGACAAAATTCGCAGTGTGAAACAATGTGAGGTGACAATTTCACTACGAAATCCTTGGTGTGAGAAGAATGTGAGGCGACATTTTCACCACCGAGTCCGTAGTGTGAGAAGAATGTGAGGCGAAAGTGAGGCTAGAGTGAGGCGAGACGGCATCTCATCGGGCTGTCACTAGAGTCGCCTCACTTTCTTCCCAGCTAGGGCTACAATTTCACCGTAATGAGGCTACGCCAAAGACGATTTGGCGGGAGTTGCCTCGAGGTCACGAGGCGACTCTTACTTTTCATCGAGGCAACTCCCAAGCGAATGTTAGAGTATGTCCTCTCCTTGAGCACCCTGGAGCTCTAATCTGCAGCCTTATCTGAAAGAGAGGAGGCTAAATTAGGGACGGGTTAAAACAGAGGGAGTTTCCGACCGATTTCCAGCTAAAAATTTGATTACATTACGAAGAAACAAATTATTTGGCAATTCAAAGTGAGTAACTACTGACAAAACACCAGATGTGCCCTGAAACAGTCTCTAAAATTTTCCTCAGACGGTATGAAAATTTTGTGGCATTTCTAATCAGCTCTCTATTTGGACCGACCGCCAGTAGCGGCTGGGCATCATGGCTAAACATAACTGCTGATAACGATGTTCTGACAAAAAAGACACATTCGATGCCGGTGAAATGTAAAATACGGAGCCCTTTACGGATGCTACACACCTTAAATTTGAGAACGTTGAACGGCTCTTTCGACAGAAAGTTGGCATGTGATGATCCAAAACTGCGAGAGTAGAAGGCCTCATACAATACCGGCCATAACTTCTGTCCCAAAGCGCGTCGGCGACGCGAAATCGCGTCGAAAACGCCGTTTCCGTTCGGAGTGGACTTTTTGAGAACGTGAAAAAACCATTCGATTTCTCTCGATGAGGAGATTGCGAGTATATGTTCGAACTTGAGAAAAACTCAAGTCTTCACATAGTTATGGCCTATTTTCCCTAAAAGAAGTCAAATTCTTTGGAAGTGGTTATTTTACTAATCTGGAAACACCGTTCGCTTCCTCTCGTCGTCCTGATTCCAAAAATATTATCATGTTTAGAAAGAAGTTACATCTTGACATAATTATGGCATATTTCGCCCACCCAAATAGTAGGAATGTTCTATCAACGGCGAAACTTGAACGTGAGCATCACCAGTATATTTGTATCGTAATTCT
Source organism: Aplectana chamaeleonis (assembly GCA_029168955.1). Taxonomy (NCBI): domain Eukaryota; kingdom Metazoa; phylum Nematoda; class Chromadorea; order Rhabditida; family Cosmocercidae; genus Aplectana; species Aplectana chamaeleonis. Next base: position 102,301 of record JAPDOI010001015.1, on the reverse strand, counting down.
GACTTCTAAGCTGCCTCTGTACCTTTAAAAGTTTGAGATTTGAGTCTTGATCTTCCTTTGTTTTTATATGAACTCGGTTTTGGCGATGGTCTCCCTTCAATTTCTCGGTTTTCCGCGCTCTCCACGCTATTGCTCTTCTCTCTCTGACGCTCTCCTCGTTGCCTGTACTGCCTCGCTCGAAGACAATCCCCCAAAACAGAATAGAATTCGAGGAACGGAGACGGACTGGAGAGTCAGTGTTATGAAAGCCCGGTATCTGAAAGACCAAAGGTTCTAATGGGAGAGGAGCAAACATCATGGGTGTTCTCTGAGAAATTGCTATAGCGAGACGGAACGCTGGTCGGCGGAAAGCAGTTATCTGAAGAAGTGGTCCGTATTGAATCAGCATCAAGAGAGAATCGGAACAGGAGTTAGTGTTATGGGTGGTTTGTCCCTGGTTTACCTGGTTTACTAAATCCTATTCTCACACTACGGTGAGTAATTCAGTGGCTATAGACCTCCCAGCCAGCGCGCGTTCGCGGCGCGCACAGCATTGATTCGTTTCCCACTCATCATTGAGCACTCTTCCGGGAATGCGGATGTAAAATCATGTCATAAAAGAAAGGTATCGCATCCTCGTTTAATGAGAAAAATGCATTTTCACCTAGTTGAGAAAAAACCTCTGTATTAACTCAATTTAAAAAGAAATATCCAATAGTGCCATTCTGAAAATTCTCTGTTGTCGGTCAGTGATTCCGCGGCTATATACCACCCAGCCAGTGCGCGCGGCCGCGGCGCGCGCAGCATTTATTAGTTTCCTAGGCGAAGTGTGTGACTCATCATTGAGCAATCTTCCGAGAATGCATGCAAGGAAAGTATCGAATCCACGTTTCATAAGAAAAAAAGCATTCTCACCCAGTTGAGAAAAATCCTCCCGTATTAGCTCAATTTAAAAGAAATATCCAGCAGTGCCATTCTGAAAATTCTCTGTTGTCGGTCAGTGATTCCGCGGCTATAGACCACCCAGCCAGCGCGCGCGCAGGTTTGCCAGCGCGCAACGCAGCATTTATTAGTTTCCTGGGCGAAGTGTGTGGATCATCATTGAGCAGTCTTCCGGGAATGCATACAAGCAAATCCATATAAAATTTTCAATCTCACCTTCTGCATGAATTGCACTTTATCCGCGGAATTCACGCGGTCATCCAGTGCTTTGCCCAGCTCGTCCGTTTGATCTTCGTAGATCACTTCTTCTAGTTTTTCTCATAAACATTAGCGGATTTTGTTATGTCTGTTGAAGTATTTTCTACCTTGTTTATGTTTATGTTTATGTTTATTACACTCACTTAAGGCAATGCGTGATAATACAACGAAGATATGGAGAGAAGACAACGTTATATCAACTAAACCAGGAAAAAGGCAAAAACCAACCAAATAAAAAACTGGAGCAAAAAATTCTGATACCCTATACACCCTATCGGTCAAATGAACAAAGATCTATCTCAAGAAAGAAGCAACAAATGAAAAAGTTAAGTCTCGTAGCTCAAATTATTTGGGATACTAGTCGCCTAAACTGGCCCAAGGAAGTAGCGCCGGTGACTCTTCTAGCGATTTTCAGGTATGCGCTACCCGCCCTATGTGGAAATGATCTAACCCTAACACTGGTAATTGGACGACTGAGGAATATTTTCATTTTTCACCTCTGGTTTTTCGACGTGACCAGTTTGAAATAGGGTGCAAGCCTGAAAATACCGCTGTTTTCCAGAAGTTTGTGAACCATGCAAAGGTCAAATACTCTGCGCCGAGAATTCAGCGTTGGTAACCCGAGATATTTGTTCCTTATGTAGGACCTGGGTATTTTGGAATTCAGGAAACCACCGATTCGAATCATCCAGCTTGCGAGTGAAACTATTCTGGACTTTTCAAGCGCGTCAGTATCCTTTTTCTTGTGCGGACAGAAAACTGCTGTTCCAGATTCCACAATGGGTCGTATATAAGTCTTGTATGCTCGAAGCAGAACCTGTTTATTTTTAGTTGAGATTCCCTTATAAATCTGAAAAATTCGCCTGTGAGCCAACTGACATTTGATTTTGACATGCTCAGAAAAATCCAACTTCCTATCGTAGTTAAAACCGAGATCTCGAACCGAGTCTACCGCTGGGAGCGCGACACCAGCACATGTATATGAATGGGCCGTAGGCGCCGGACTCAGATGAACCCGCATAAACACCTTGGTACAATTGTGATTTTACTGATAAGACTCAGATGAACCCGCATAAACACCTTGGTACAATTGTGATTTTTGCTGATAAAACGTGGATTCAATACTTTCCTGGTACTGAATGATGGCCGAAGAGTGCGGAAAGATGAGCCTCACACTTCTCCGGGAGACGAATAAATGCTGCGCGCGCCACAGCCGCGCGCGCTGGCTGGGTGGTCTATAGCCGCGGAATCACTGACCGACAACAGAGAATTCTCAGAATGGCACTGTTGGATATTTCTTTTAAAATTGAGCTAATACGGAGGATTTTCTCAACTGGTGAGAATGCATTTTTTCTTATGAAACGTGGATTCGATACTTTCCTTGCATGCATTCTCCGGAAGATTGCTCAATGATGAGTCACACTTTTCGCCTGGTAAACGAATCAATGCTGTGCGCGCCGCGACCGCGCGCTGGATGGAGTGGTCTATAGCCACTCAATTACTGTGCTTATCTGGTCCGAATTCCGGTCCACAATTGCGTCTCGACACGCTTGGCGGCCGCACGCGCTCGAGTCAGTCGGGTTTTCAGCGTCAAAGCCTACTCGATGTGGCTCTTTTATACAATTTTCTCCAATTTTCTCTAGTTTCCAGTTTCCAAAACCCACCTAGAGTCAGCAGATCGGCGGCTGCAGCGCTGGAAGCTCTTCTGACTCGGGAGCGTGCGGCCGAAAAGCGTGTCGAGACGCAATTGCGGACCGAAATTTGACACAGATAAGCACAGTACTCACCGTAGTGTGAGAATAGAATTTAGTAAACCAGGTAAACCAGGGACAAACCACCCATAACGCTAACTCCTGTTCCTATTCTCTCTTGATGCTGATTCAATACGGACCACCTCTTCAGATAACTGCTTTCCGCCGACCAGCGTTCCGTCTCGCTATAGCAATATCTCAGAGAACACCGCATGATGTTACTCCTCTCCCATTTGAACCTTTGGCCTTTCCAGATTCCGGGCTTTCATAACACTGACTCTCAGTCCGTCTCCGTTCCTCGAATTCTATTCTGTTTTGGGGAACTGTCTTCGAGCGAGCAGTACAGGCAGCGAGAGTGCGTCAGAAGAGAAGAGCAATAGCGTAGAGCGCGGAAAACCGAGAAAGTGAAGGGAGACCATCGCCAAAACCGAGTTCATATAAAACAAAGAAAGATTAAGAGTCAAATCTCAAACTTTTAAAGGTACAGAGACAGCTTAGAAGTCAGAATTACGATACAAATATACTGGTGATGCTCACGTTCAAGTTTCGCCGTTGATAGAGCATTCCTACGCTTTCGGTGGGCGAAATAGTCCATAAGTATGTCAAAATGTGACATTTTTTTCTAAACATGATAATATTTTGGAATCAGGACGACGAGAGGAAGCAAACGGTGTTTCCAGATTCGTAAAATAACCACTTCCAAAGATTTTGACTTCTTTTAGGAAAATAGGCCATAACTATGTGAAGACTTGAGTTTTTCTCCAGTTCAGACATATGGTCGCAATCTCCTCATCGAGAGGAATCGAATGGTTTTCAGGTTCTCAAAAGTCCACTCCGAACAGAGCAGCGTTTTCGACGCGATTTCGCGTCGCCGACGCGCTTTGGGACAGAAGTTATGGCCGGTATTGTACATCAGGCATATTTCATAGTCTTCAACGCAAGCGTGCGACGAGCGGAGCGAGCGGTGGGTTACGAAGCTTCATACCGCGCAGGACGCTCAGGAAGCAACTTTGGAATCTCCGGCGACACCACCATGGCAGTGCGGGTCAAAGTGGGGCCTCAACTGTGCGATGCAGGGAGCTTCTAGGCTTGCACAGGCACACACGGTAAACATAGTAATAGGTTATTAATACATATTTAGAAATTCGTACCTTTGCTTACTGGCTACAGCGTGTGCAACTGCACGATTTAACATAGAACTTTTTGAAAATGAAACGGAAATAGCAGGAAATTCTGCAACAAAGTCTGCTAAGTTAAGTTCTCTATTAAGTCAAGAAGTTTCAGCTAAGATTCCAGGACAAGAACACAGGGAAGACTTGGTGTCGATCGACTGATAAGACTAGCAAGAATGAATGGCGGGCAAATCGGCGTAAGTTGCACGGCTATTACTCACGCGCCGAAGAACATAAACCAGGAATGACACATCCTCTGCTGACCGCTAGTGCTGAGACTGAGAAAACGAGGGCATCGTAGACATGTTAGTACGAATAGGCTACCGCACTTTGAGCACCCGAGCCTTTCCCTTGTGAAATTTCTTGGGCGATTTCTAGGAAAAATTCTATTTGTGAAAAAATCTCTCGTACCAAAATGTCTGATACATCGGGTACTTCAGCGCCCGAGCACCAATTTTCATAGACACATGCATATATTCCGCCATCGACGTATTGTGAGTAATGACACTTGAACAGACAAACATGATAAAGAACAAACGAAAACCAAATTAGTGCACCTCGAGGAAGCAGTTTTAGGTTTGTGGAATTTCCAATTCATTAGAAAAATCAAAAATCGAGAAAATCTTTCATACAATACAGGCTTATGGAGTTCATTTACCGCTCAGCTCATGTTATACTAAGTCGTTCTCCGCAACGACATACACAAACCACCTAGCGCAGAGGCAGAGCCAGTCATGGTGGGAGGGCGTGGAGGACCCTCAGGAGCACGTTGGTGCAAACGTCGCAACGAAGGCTCACATATCATATTTTCTCGGTCATAGGTACTCCCTATTTGAAGTGTACCTCTATGAAGAACACATATTAACAAAGGACAAAAAATCAAAACTGCAGTCTCCTTTTAAGTAAGGTACACCTAGCTAGAAGTTTATCTAAACAAGATAAATGAAACATAGAAGTACAGCCTTTATTTTGAATATCTCACTATTAAGAGTTCATCTAAACAAAACGGCTAACGCACAACTCTTTTTGGAAAGCGCGATCAGCAACAGTATACTACCGCTTGTAGGATTTCCCCAGAAAGCGCTCGGGGTTGCCTTTTTGCGTTCTTAGCGTCCTTTGCTGATATCTTTATTCGGAATAACTTTTATAGTTGTTTAGGAACCAGGTGAAGAGCGCTATCCTTTACTATAATGCTTGCTAGGGATCAGATTTAAACAAAGAAGTCGGGACTGTGATCTCCAGATCATTATAGAGTACAATTCATGGCAAATGAAAAAGGCGGTTGTGTGAACTTGTTTAGCTTCTTTTTCCTTCCCATCTCTTTCAAATGTTCTCGTCTGTTATGGCTGCGCCTTGTGTTGCCGCTTTTTCACGCCCTTCAAGGCAGTGTTAACGACGAAAACAGTCTTTCAGCTTCTATTGAAAGTTTCGGTCCCAACATTAATGTCTAAAAGACCGAAATCGAGCTTATAACTCGTTCTATAGCTACCGGGCTACCAAACTTGAATTTGACATGCCCGCTTCGCCTATTTCCTCAATAGCCGTCAAGGAAATGGGCGGAGAGAGCACGCCACATTTAAGTTCAGGAACCGTATAAAGCGAGGCTCGTCGGTTTTTTTTACATTAATATTACACTAAGTGCGAACTTCTTCATTTTTTGGGGAATTCGAAGACTATTTTCATCTTCATTTTCATGACGCTCTCACAGTGGCCCTTCATGTCTGGGTCTTGCAAGAAAACGGAAAACCAATTTTTCAATATCGCACCACTTCAGAACAGGAGATGGAAAGTGGAAAATGTGAATCTCTTAGGGAATATACAATGTCAGGATGTAGCCCTCCCCCCCCCCCCCCACCACCCACATCCCCAGGGTTTCTAACCGGTGTTCCGGAAGGTTTACTAAATGCCTCACGGCGTAGCCTATATTTTGCACGGCGGGAGAAAAAAATTCTTCTGAAGACGAGCAAAAACGATGGTTGAAGCTGCTGTGGTGATCACAAAAACGCAAATGCGAGACGTGGAAAAAACGGGATGGCTCCGCTCTCCACACCAACCATGGTTTAATCCTTACCGATTTCCATAAGCCTACAGATTATCCTTACCATTACAATACCCACAAGATTTGCACGGAAATTATCCATCGAGTTGTGCTCACCTAGATGAAGATCAGAAGGCAAAATCATCGATACGAGTATCAATGGATACAATTAATATAAGAGACTGCAACTTTTGTCAAAGATTACGAGGCAATCAAATTCGATTCGAGCGCACAATACAATCTATCAACCTCTTTTTAGGACCGTAATAATAACGAATTAGTTAAACAATGACAACAAGACAGAGCAGGATGATTCCTGAAAAAAATAAAACATCAGAAAATTCAAAAAAATTGTCAATCAATTGAAAGTCGGGTATATATAATTAGACTATTTTCTCTTCTAGTTCAAACGAAGAAAAACGAGGTACAACAATGGAGCCAATCATGAATCAATCGGAACAAAGAATCAAAAAGGAGAGCAGGTGAAAAGGTTTGTCAGCTACCAGCAATGATGTTTATTTGTCGATGATCATACCACAGATCAAATTATAGAATTGCTGACCAGCTACTCTGCCAATGACAAGCAAGATGCCTTGGTTTATCTGGGACAACATGAGATGGGTGCTGTAGAGTAAGAAACCTTTCATTTGTTTATGTTGTTTATGTTTATTACGTTTGCATAAGGTAATCGTTAAAGGCACAGTCCAACCTCACGGGTAAAATATTATACTATAGTCCACCGACCATGAATATCAACCATACCAATGGCGAGATCTCAATTTGCTGAAATAAGTGAGAAGCTACAGGGAAAATTCGGCCACGTCCACAATACCTTAAAACCCTAACCGCACACTCCGCTCCGGAAAGGAAACCAAGAGCTCTGGATTTGTACATTTTTCCTTTGAGGTTCGCCACAGAAACCAATGTTTCCGTTTTCGAAGGTTTTGGTTCCCTATTCGGGGCGAAATGTTTGATAATGCTTTAAAGATATCCGGGGCCGGGCCGACCTTTTCCATGTAGTTTCTCACTTATTTGATCGATCTGAGATCTCGCGGTTGGCAGGGTTGCCATACACGGTGGGCGGACTATAATATCAAGTTCTTCACCTGAAGTTGGATTGTGCTTTTAAATAACAATGATCGAAATGAAATAATACTATAAGCAGAAGAAAACAAACAAACATGAATATGAACTGTGCTAGAAAAGTTACAAAAAAAACCAGATGAAAAAAATATATAGGAAACGCTTCAAACTACTTTGACGTCTAACTGGTGAGTAATACGTAATTTTCCAGCATGCCGTTTGAACTGATTTTGTGTCATCGACACTGATATATTCTTTGAGAGCTTCAGATAAGCATTTTTCCTGCACAAGAAGTAAAAAATCCAGCACGCAAACTAGTTTTCGGGCGACCAGGTGAAATTTTGAAGCGACTTCTTCTTGTTCGTGAGAGAATTGGCTTGAAAATGTTATTGAAATTGATTGCTATTGAGTTATGTTTGTACTTGAGATCAACTGCGTTGCAACTTCAGAGAAACAGGGGCCACTCTGATTCAAGTTTCCTTCGGCGCCTCTGATGAAAAGTTACTGTGAATCTCCGCGAACCTGCCGAGTTGTAGCCCAATAATCTACGGCTCGGCAGGTTTAAGACTTCGACCAGCAGGATCCGCGTTACCAAATCCTCTATTGTTTGCGGCAACAGCTTACGTTGAACTGCAATCTCAAAACGTGCAGGCCACGCCAAAGACACTGAGCTCCTTTCGCTCCTCGAGGGTCTCGTTATTTCACGGTGTGTTAACTTGACTCAATAAAGCTGGTCCAGGACGATGACGCGCTCTAGAAGACAGTGAAAAGAATAATTCGGTCCAGGGTATGGATTTTGTGTAGGCGGTGGTGAAGAAACGACCATGCCGTTAATCTGGGATCGGCCTTCAAAACAGGGTGGACCGATCGAAGCCTAAGAAACCATACCCTTTTTTTCGTGTGGGGCATCTAACTACAGATCAGGAGAAATGCCCAATAACCGGAGCACACTCAAAAGGTGAACAATTTCTTAATTTCAAAGGAGTTACACGAAAATTTAAAGAAATTCTTGAAATGTTTTGAGCAGAAACTACACAGTCATTTCCCGATATTCCGACCAAGGCGGAGAAGGCCGCGGAGGCGGTAGAACATAATTTGATGAAACTTTCAATAACGAGGGTAAGGCATGATCGACAGCTCTGCTTCCCTCTCTGCCCGGATCCAATTATCTGGGAAAAGCTATAGCTGATACGTGATTCACAGTGCATGAACATCGTTATCTTCAAAGCATGCGCTGACAAAACACATGTTTTTATGAATCGTAATTTTGGAGATATTAGTTAGGGAAAGCTAAGTTTAAGCGACGTGGACTGATAAGTAGGAACGAGTCAAATGAAAAAGAAAAAAAAAAGAAAGAAAAGAGACCTAACTTTTGAGGCTATAACAGGCGTCAGTAACAAAAAAGTTACGAGCGAGACAACATTTTAGAAGAATCCTAATCGAGATAGTCGAAGCTGTCCCGAAAAAAACAGGTGTTTTTTTGCCATAACTCCCATGGAACGAGACGCAGTGCCACTAGAAGACGGCAGCAAGCGATGGGTACGAAGAAATCAGAATGGGTGCAGTCCGCCGAGGAAAAGGTGTGAAACTGATAGGAGCCGAAGCCCACAGATTAGACGTCACCATGCGTTTCCTGCCGGAAGTCGTGAGAATCAATCTGAACGGATGTCATTATAGCAAAGCCATTATAACCCATCATCCGAGAAACGGAAATGGAGTGTATACATAGCTTGGTGCCCTTCATTAATTGTGAAGGGCTGCCGATCCATGTTTGGCGGAGCACCGATACTGAGGCCGCCTTTGAACTTCACGATTTACGGTGATTGTAAATTTTTTGGTGTCGAAAAATTTCCCTCTGCTCCACATTTTCTCGCTGTCCCGAATACCGTTCCGCACGAACGTGCGAAGAAACACTGTATTATTTGGCTCCGAAACAGAGGATGCACAAGGTTGGGTTGGAGGCTGTTAACAACCCGAGATGTTTTTTCGTCCCTAAAGTCTACCAGCGATTGAATTTCAGGGTATCTTAGAAAATTATTGTCACTTTCTTTGACAGAAAAATAGGAAATGAGAAGGCCGTGTGCCTTCTGTGCTCTCATCCTTATACAACTATGGGTTAGGGGACCGAGCCCGATTTCATTAAAGGGGTAATGCAAGCCATAGTACGCGCACTCATGGCCAAAGTAATCATCATGTATTCAAACTTTATTTCGATGCGAAATTCACTCATGTCCATCGCATGCGTGCGTGAACGTATGCCGCTTCTCTTTCTCCCTCCTGGATAAGGCATTGTTGTGATCGGTCCGTAAGAGGTGCGGGCCTCTCCTTTGAACTTGGAAATTCGTGCTGCCCTGTTCACTGTTGAAATTTGCCGTAAACCTTCCGAGTCATCGCCTATCACGCTATGACTCGGCAAGTTCAAGGCACCGTCTCGTTTGGTTCAATGCAGGTTTACGGCTCCGAGAACCAACCGCAAAACTTGTTCTTGGCGCCGCGACTTGATTACTGAACGGTTCATGACAGGATTCTAGCAGGTTCATGGTGCCGAGAACCCACTAAGGATCTTCTCAAAAATATAAGGTTGATGCAAAAGTTTTCGTACCTTTCACGACTTTGAATAAAAAAACATTTATTGCAAAAACCAACAAGGCTCACCCAACAAAATAATTTCCATCACATTCAAGTATCCTTCATCACCGATTGGGCAGATGATGAATTCCCGACGCGCAGATTTCTGGCTGCTTCGAGTCGAAGTATCCTTCAAAGGCCATTTCAACCTTGTCATCGTTAGTGACCTGTTTCCCATCCAGGTAGTGCTGTATCGAGCGGAACAGATGGTAATCGGAAGGGGCAAGATCTGGGCTATACGGAGGGCGAGGATGAACTTACCAGCCCAGGTCCAGCAGTTTCTGTTGAGCACTGTTCGCCTTCTTCACGACAATGGTCAGCCACACTTATCTCGAATAACCCATCAGAAACTGCTGGACACGGGCTGGGAAGCTCTTCCTCACCCATTATATAGCCCAGATCTTGCCCCATCCGAATGCCATCTGTTCTGCTCGATGCAGCACTTCCTGGATGAAAACCGTTCAATAACGATGAAGAAGTCAAAATGGCCTTAGAAGAATTCCTCAACTCGAAACAGCCAGCGTTCTACGCGTCAAGAATTTATTATCTGCCCAATTGGTGGCAAAGGATCCTTGAATGTCATGGGAATCATTTTGTTGGGTGAGCCGAGCCTTGTTTGTTTTTGAAATGAATATTTTTTGTGCAAAGTCGTGAAAAGCCGGAAACTTTTGCATCAACCTAATACTACCTAGTTTCTCCGAGATTCTCTCTTCTCTCGTAACCCTTTTCTTCTCGTTCATGCTTCTAACACAGATAGGAAGACAGTTCTTCGGGCTAGCGTTCCCTGAGGCACGGCTGATGATTTCCCACGGTTTTCGAGTTCCGTGATGGGACTATGGAAAACAAGAGCAGTAGTTTTGCTACAGGTTTAATGCCACCTGCTTTAGTGATGGAGCAGTAAGCGAGATTGCTGCTTGCTTCGTGGCGCTGGCACAAGCGCGAAGAGCGAGCGGGCCCAGGGCGCGCAAGAAGGAGCGCATGTGAGCGGCTAGCGAATCGTATTCCCACGATGACCATCGATTTGCGTAATCGCACGCTCTCGCCACGTATGGACGGAGCCTGACTGATGCAGTAGACCACCTCCGAACCGAGTTTCTGAGGGAGCGTTAGGGGCACCAGTAGTGGCGAATTCGTGCATCGTATTCAGCGCGGCCAATCTGGGGCCTTCAACACGTTGAGCAGATTTGCGAAAGATTCGTGAACTTTAAAACTGAAGATTGCGGAGACGAGATGTTCGCGGTTGGTTCGAAGTTTGTGGCAGATTCTCAGCTTATTAGGGGCAGGCACGAGCTTCGCGGAAGTTGTGCGACCAGGGATGTGCGGCGAACGATTTTGAAACATCGGCAAGCGGAAATCGACGAAATTTGTCCAAAAATGGCCGACAATAGACAAACGGCAAAATAAAAAACTTGTACAAAAACATTATAAATGTTCTAAAAATACCGGTTAAAAATACTTTGTTCTCATGCTTATTTCGTATTTCAATAACCAGACTAGAAATGGTGTTTCAATAATACCACAAGAAGTTGAACCTCTTACTTTGGTACAATACCTGATATAAAAAAGGGCACCGGAATGAGCATTCTATTGAACAGTGGTAATAAAAATTAAAGAGCATTCTATTGAACACTGGTAATAAGAATGTTGTGGTAAAAGAATAGTAATTTTTCGAGGTTATCGAATGTCAACCTTTCTCGAAATATGTAGTATTCATTCATTCGCTTCGCATTTCAATTCCATTCACAAAATTCAAAGTATCGCGCAATCCAAGTTAATAGGGTGAGCACTTGAGATTCATTCAAAGAGATAAAGAGCTCACTGTGCTCCTACTTTAGGTGATTATTTTCTAACGAGCGTGGCAGTCGCGCCACTTCAATGGTAGAAATTGCAGCGGCGGATTCGCGATAAAGCCACACCGGTTCCTACAGGCACCACAGCTGCTCCGCGAAAGTGCCGCTGCGGCTTTGGATTGGTGGCTGCGCCTTTACAAACTGAGGGTAACTCGTATGAAATTAATTATGAGTCATAGTACAACTGGGAGAGGCCTACGAACAAAATGCTCACCTATGGATGTTAGTACCTCTGTCTAATAGGAACAGAGGGTATCCCCGTTACTGCGGGCAAGGAGATGCAGGACGTGTGTAATGAAATTTGGGTGATTGAAAAGGCGAAACTACACAGGACAGTGCATCGTAGTCAACGCGGGCTCACTGATGCATCCTCGCGGAGCCGGTGTGGTTCTAACGCGGTACCGCTACGGTACTATCGTGGCAATGTCATTGGCGTTTTCGAGGCTCAAAGCACTGCAACAGAATCGTATCGGCACAGTGATGATTGCGGAGCCGCTGCTATACTAACGCGTAACTATCGCAGCACAGTTGAGGGTTGCCTTACTATCCTGGCACAGCCGAGGCAAACTTTCTCAGAGTTCGCGGCGTACTCTCCGGCGTGCCTCACGGTGTGTTTAGTATTTGACCTAATTTAGATAGAGAATAACTATGTGGACAAATGCAAATTAAACGCACGTTTTCGGACAGTCTTGGAAACTTTCCTGAAAAACTGCTCCATCTTTGGCATCTCTCCCCCTCCAACCTTTCAAATTTCTTCCCAACTGCGCGCAGAAAATTCAAATACAATTGAGCAGTTTTCGAGCTTTCAAAAAATACGACTCCTAAAAAAACACGATTACCTCAAACCACCTCCTTCCCAAACTGTACGCCACCCCTTGTTCCGAACTGATCACCCCCACCTCCGTGCATCCAGTTTATAGTCAAGCAGCGAATTCAAAGGCAGTGTTCACGATAAAAAATGTTTTCCAGTTTCCACTAGGAACGGGTAGTGGAAGGAGTACACTGTAACGTTGACAACGAAAGAACGCATGAAAAGGAGCCACGAAAAGCTCCAAAAGAGCCCGAAATTGCCACTTCGAGCGCAAGGCAAATTCCAAAAGCGCAAAACAAGCCCACCGACGTGAACAAATGAATGCTTAAGATCGTGAGATGAGCGATGATTTCCAATCATTAGCCCCGTTCTTCCCTTCATTCTCAACTTCTCTCTTTACTCAGGTCAACTCGCATACATCGACTGCGAAAGAAGGAAGTTACAAGCATCGGACAACTCGTCCACCATGTTTCCTTAGCTTAATTTTTAAGGGACCATAACTCCGTTCCCAGAAGGTCTTGTACGATTTCATAGACATCATTGGAATCAGCATGGGGCCGTTTTCAAGATAGGTGATAAAACAGAAAAACGATTTTCATCGTGAACACTGCCTTTAATCAAAACGGATGTTTACACCCTCTCCCACTTTTTCAACTCAGAACTCCAACTTTCAACTTGGTTGCAGGTTTTTCGGCGCAAGTGTGAGCATAGCTAATGGCAAAAAGCATAAGCCCACAAACTGCCAGTGAAGTGCAACATCCTCTACACGACGCTTTGAAAAATATTTGGAAGAAATTGAGCCAATCAGCGTTTTTCTGAACTCTTGTGCCTTCTCCTGGAAATGTTCAGGATGGTAATCTTGTCCCGAAGAGCCCTACGGTAATTGCTCAAGCACCAACAAGTAGGGGGTGGGTAAGTCGGTGCTCTTCCAGACAAGAGGGCCCAGAAGAGCGTGACACTACAGTACTAGCAATTGCTTTGACGTGACCGCAAGGCAGATTACATCAACTGGCCTGAAGTTTTACAGTACGTATAGTCTGTCCCTCTACATTTGAGCTGGTCGCTGCAAGGCTCATCGGGTTTACCATGCGTGTCCAAATCGCGGCGTTTCTTATCTATTGCGCACTTTTTGCCGAATTTTGTCGAAAAGTGAGAAGAAAAACGGCAAACGACAATCGACAAAATTCGTCCAAAAATGGCCGGCGAACGGCAATCGGCAACCGGCAAACAGCAATTGCCGCACATCCCTGTGTGCGACCCTCAGGTACGTTTCCAGGATAGCCTTTATATGAGTATAAAACTGTGGAATTTGATGATTAAGTGAAAATTACAGGAGCAGCGAATTCTATTCTTGCTAAATATTTGGATCCTTGACAAAAGCGCTACTCAGGAGTGGTGCTCGAGGGAAGACCTGCGGCCCTCTATGCTTCCCATCACTCAGAGCTGCGGCCCAATCAGTGATCATCACAACCTGAGCCTTACCCTACTCCCTCCGCCACACTCTCTCGCTCTCTCCCCCTGATTTCGCGAAAAAAACAAAGTGAATTTGAACTAGAGGATATGCAGTCTTTTGACCTCACATATCAATTGCGAATTTAGAGGTGTCACACAGCATTTTTTGTTTCCCGCTGAATTTAGAATCAGGTTTATGTAACACTGAGTTTACAAATCTGAGGCATATCTTCATAGAAGCTTCCATTCGAACGAATACAACTGTCAAGCTATACTAGAAATATCAATATAGAAGTTTTCACAGAGTAAAGAGAGTATGTACGTGAACTGAGGCAACGAAAAACCCCGCCAGATGAACCACGGATTTCAAGAAGAATGCAAATATTTTCAGATGTCAAGGACAACTAGATAAGTGCAATGTTCAAATAGCGATGCCTGACTACATTTCGAATGAAATGAATTAATGGTCTGGATGGTGGGACTAATTGAACCCGTTCCCAATCGTGTTTGACCTTTTTCTGGAGCTTGATGAGTTCATTGAATCACAGAACTTGAATATCGAAGCCCTTTAAAAATCCGTTGCACTATTCCATTTTTGCGTCTTTGAGGGTGGAAAGAAGCTCGCTCAAGCTTTGTTTACAGGGTTGATTTGCGATGTTGAACACGAATTTCAGATCCGTTCTCGATTTTTTCGGAAACAGATGATAGGTGAACTCTCCGATTTGGCAGAAACTTTGTCTAGGGGGTGGGTGTCTGGAGTTTGGGGGCTTCCGTGGGAAAGGGGGAACGGATGTTAGATTCGTGTTCAGCACCCCCTATAACACCCCTAGACGGAGTTTGGGCGACAAAATCACCTTTGTGCTTCCTCCAAATGATTTATGCACTATTCGTCCTTTTTTGCTCCAGAGTTTTTTCGACTTCTGGAGTCGGAAAAGTGGAATAATGCCAAATCCGAAAATTACATGATGAGTCAGTCACTCGGATGTGTAGTCTTCCATGATACAGAGCTATGTTCAAAAAACAAAAATTTTTCTGACGGTATTGCTAGTCTACAAGTTGAGAAAAAGACAGCGACCATTTTTTTTATTTTACGTGTTCGCGGAACGAAATCTCTCTGAAGGACGCGGACGAAGTCCCCGCACCGAAATCAGGCTTTCGTGCCGGGACCCACGCCCTGCTTGAACGCTAAGAGTGGTTCCGTTCCGCGAGGGGCCTGCGATTTAGGGGAGGAGGAGTCTAACAAAGTGATCTACCAGTTACTTAAAGGCAGTGTTCACGATTAAAAAGTTGCCCGTTTTTTGGCGGAAACGTAAGCTTTGGGTCGCTCTAAGAAGATTAAGCATGAAAGTACGACGGAAGACGACCAAGAAGTGGTTGAAGATTTTGTGGTCAGCCAACCCATTTCGTCACCACGCCCACGTCATATGACAGTTGCCCTGCCTTCCTTTAACCAGGGAGGCTGAGGCGGAATTTCGCAAATTCATTGTCGCGAAAGATTTTACCATCCAGGCATGTGCATTGACCCATCTTATTCTTTAAGAGTTTTCGGTGGAGGAGACAGAAAACAAAGAAGTAACTAAGCTAAGAATTTTGAAGCTCAAAATATTTGCGATGTTTGGTTTGATGTTTTGTACGCAGTGCACAAACCCATCAACGGACATAAATAAAATTAATAGGGTTTTTAAACAGTTTTTCTCCGATATTTAAAAGTTTCATGTAGGCTTTTCCCTATTATCCACCTCTTCGTATACTTGCCTACTCAAAAACAAGACATAGAATACTAGACTACAGATTTTAAATCGTGAACAATGCCTTTAAAGGCAGTGGTCGCGCTCACATATGCTCGTCTTCTTTTCCTCTCTAAAACCTTTTCTGGGTATAGAGAAGTAGAACCTATAAGAAAAAATCGCGAAAAAATAGCTGTTCTGGGCCAAATTCGAAGCCTGAACTTTCCTGTCTTTTGATGGTGGACGAGTCCACCCCACATCATCGGCATCGATGATCTCTAATATCGAGAACATCAGCCGGCTTGAAATTGAATTTCAATCAATGAACTTTTGGATTTATGTACACCTCTAGTCAAAAACATTGACTGAAGTGCTTGCTTTCATTGTTCAACTGTTTTATTAGGTAAATTTGCATTTATTTCTTCCTCTGAGTGTCGATGATTTTCGACTGCTTGGCATGAGACTGTGATATTTCTGTGCACGTGTGCACGAACTGGAAATTTAGGGTTTTAATAACTCTAATTCTAGCCCGTTTTTCACCGCGCTACCTTCATCGTTTTTGAGCTGCTTTATATCTAAGCTGATTTTTGTAGTTTTGCGATAACGTTTTTCTTCGTGACCACTGCCTTTCAAGGAAGTGTTCACGATGGTAAATGTCTAGTTTTTTGATAGAAACGTGTGTTTTGGGACCTACCGATGAAAAATTGAAGAGCACGCAAAACCACGAAAAATCATCATCAGGAAAGTGGATTAAAATCGCGAGGACCAGTCAACCCCATTGGTGCCACCCCACCCAAACGAATCCTTTCTGGAAAAAGCTCAGACATGACACAAATGGTCCAGCAAAGGTGATGCTTTCGATAGGTAGCAGATGGATAAAGTTGATCACGTTATCACAGCTGCAGAAAACTGTCATTACCTTCACATTGGTCAATTCTTGCATTCTCAAAAACATGATGCCACGAAAAGTCACCATAGCTTAGGCGGAAAAAGCGCTTCCTTGTCGTTCTGCAGTTCTTGCTGACGCTTCCTCTGTCTGGAAAGCTCTTGACCTATCATAATCTGTAGGAAGCTGAACATCCACGTTTTATCATCTAGACACCACTGCCTTTAACTAACTCTTAATAAGAAAAAATCGAGTCCAGCTGATCAAGCCGCGTGACCTGACCTGACTGCGTTTTCATTTTAGTGCTTAATCCCTCATTTTGTTTCTAAAAGTCGTTGTAGGAATGGATTTAGCTTGAGGCTTTCATTCATAGCAGGTCGCTTCGACTAGTCGCGGCACTGCCAATAATGAGTACTAAAACCCGTCGCGGCAACAGATCTTTGCACTGAGGTCGCGACGGGTTAAGAGAGCTAGTTTGCAGTTTCAGAATTAAGATCGCCAGAGCAACTGGGGTATTTCATAGCTGGTCGAAGCGACCTGCTCGATTTTGTTACCAGGTCGCTTCGACTAGTCGCGTCGCTTTCATGATGGAAGCTATTCGTCTAGTCGGAAGCGACCTAACCCGCTAATCTTTCGTCAGAAGGTGGTGTATTCGGCGCCAAATTGCGGACGTCATAGCTCACACACATAAAGACTGGCATGTGAAAGGTAAAACGAGTATTTTTACACATTTACAATTGAAAGACGAACGAGAGAAAAGTTTAATAGGCTACCGAGGAAATCACCCATTTCATGTTCACGAGCTTCCGGCTATTACTAACGTTAAATGAGTTTTATGTTGCTGTATTTTCAAACCAAATTCCATCCCGTCGTCTTTTAAAAACTATTTTTTTGTTAGAGGAAACTATGCAAGAACTAATTTTATCTAGAAGATAAAGGCCCCGAAGTCAAAAAAAATTAGGAGGAATCAGCAAAAACGGAGAAAAAATTATTTTTGCCAATTCCTGCGGACAGAAACGATTCCAGATCGCGGCAGTAATATCGTTGGTTCGACTTCAAGTCGAAGCGACCAGCTATGAATGGGGCTTTAGTTAAGTACACCTTTTCACCGTTATCCCTATGCACTCATAATAAACTTACACTTATTCTTAAATTAATATTGTTTGACGAATATAATAAAGCTGATAGAAACACTGTGGGTGAAAAGCTATGTATTCTCGTCCCCTATTGTCAATAAGGTTGCAGTTATTTGCGCGTCACAAAAATCAAAAATATATAAGGATTTATAACCAAGAGAATCGGACTGCCATCAAACTTACTTCAGCAGCCAGCACTGCTGTATTGATGGCTAATCTGGATAAACACCAAGTCCGAACATATATAGATGGGACCATACTATAAACAACACAGGGGTCAATGGTTTACGACCATTAGGGCCAAGAAAATGCGCAAAATCATTGGAGTCAACTTCCATTGACATTGAATGCTTATGCACCGTGCAGAAGTTGGCAGTGAGCCAACGCTTCACCGCAAAGCAGAAAAAGTGCAGTGGAGCTGCAAAATCAATGTCTTCCACCAGACTGTTCCTGTGCAGCACCGCGAACACACCTCTTGCTTTGGCTTCCGGACACAGAAGTGAAATTTACCTAGAGAGTCAGCTTCCGAGTCAGAAGGTAGCGCTTTCTTCGAGCTTTCAGATATAGCCAGATTGTCTATGAGGAACCTCCCAGGATAGTCTGTTACCCTTTTGAGGCTATATTCGCATTGGCATAGCAGATTTCAAAAAAGGGAGGTAAAGAGGGAACTAAGACAGCGTGGTGATTCAGTGATAGCCAAGTCAAAGGCACTTTGCTTCAAAACTTTTGAGGAGTCGAGATTTTTGTATTGAAGCTGTGGTCCCCGAGTTAGAGATGACGAAGGAAGAATTGTATCCCGAAAGTGAAATCCTCAGTTGTTTATAACTGAATTGGA
The DNA here is from genome assembly GCA_029168955.1 of Aplectana chamaeleonis. Lineage (NCBI taxonomy): Eukaryota > Metazoa > Nematoda > Chromadorea > Rhabditida > Cosmocercidae > Aplectana > Aplectana chamaeleonis. The sequence goes on along the minus strand of JAPDOI010001015.1, from coordinate 83,753 downwards.
TCCAAGCACCGCGTACATGTTATATCTATGTACATAGTTTTATCAAGATGCTTCATGCAACTTATTTGAGAACACTCTATGTATCTCAATAAAATTTTCACCTCAGTGCTTCTGTCACGGGTCTTTCAGCAACAAACTTCGTTTTAGAAGATCTAGAATGATCATGTCATCGCTCTCAAACCGGCGAAAGTACATTTTCCCAGTTTCTTTCTTCCGCAGCTACCCTCAGCAATCAAGGCGTGCAAATAATACCTGAGCGAATATCCGCTGAGTAAAGTTCAAAAAAACTGCCAACGGGAGAAGAAGGAGATTGAGGAAGGCACCCCAATTTCGATTGCAGGGATGGAGTGTACCAATACCCACCCTATGTTTCGGTAAGAATGCGAAAAAAACGCGGTAAATCGCTTTTTTCAAATCTTTCGATCAGTCAACTCGCTTCGAGGTGGATGTTTTTATCAAAATTTGAAGACATCTTTGGAATCAGCATTGAGAAATCATTTTTTCTTTTTAATCTATGGCATGGCTTACTCTCGAACAAGGCATGTAGGAGTTGACCCACAATCAATCCCCTACCTACCAGGTGAGTGAGAAGTGGGACAATATTAAATGATGGAATGTGTGTTCGATGCCTACTCTAGTCTATTCAACTTGTTTTTGATTAGGTTTTTTATTCTACAGTTTTTTTCTTTAGGTTTTTTTATTTTTAACATTTAATTGCTTTTCACCTCTGGACGTTATTAATTACTTAGCAATTCATTTAGTTATTTATTTAATATTCTTTGGTGTTTTTTGCTGTGACATTCCATTTTATTTACTCTAGAACTTTTCACTACAATTTGAATACTTATGACATTTCAATGTTCCCATTTCACACCTTCAATTATTACTTTATTTAAAAAATGTCGTCATCGGAGCGAGAATTCACTGTGCCCGAACTTTGTGGTCGACCGCTGTTGCATCATGCAACGCAAGTGCAGTCGATGCAGGGGACGAAGAAGGGTAATTGTGCAGGGAACATGTGTCGTTTCAACACGACTATAATCAGTGGTGCGTGCTGCAACAGCGGACTGTACGCAACTGCAGAGCAGAGTTTCGCTCCGACATGGGCATTAATTCCCCTTATGCACTAGAGTATTGACCAAATATCCTTCTCCTTTAGAATTATATTGGAATGACCGCATAAATCGAATATTTGAAAAATGGAAATTATACTGGAGTCTATTACAGAATGATTCGATTGTTCAACTTCTTCTTAGCTTTTTGATATTCAGTAATCAATTATTCAACATTTTTGAAGAAGAAGTCGGTTCAGTCGAAAACTTGGTTGTTCGACACTTGTTTTAAAAATGAGAATTGGACGAAAACTCTACGAAAAAATTGTTTGAGTTGCCGAAGTATAGCATGAAGCAAAACAGAACACTGAAACTACAAGAAATCTCCAAATAATCCCCAACTAGTGGCAGGGCGACTTTGAAGAGGCAGGTGCTGACGATGGAAAAATTGCTTATTTTTGGCACAAGCGTTAGCTTAGGGTCCTTCTAAAGAAGGGTAATTAAGGAAGAGCAGTGCGAAAAATGGCCCAGGAATTCGATAAAAATCTCGTGGTCAGCAAACCCACTGTGTCACCCCGCCCACGTCATGGAACAGTTTACTTCCTGCGTTCCTTTCACCAGGAGACAGACAACCAATTTGTGAATACTCCCTTGCCGCAAAAGATTTTAAAATCCAAGCATGTGCGATCTGAAGCCCATCTTATTCTTCGAGAATTTTCGGTACAAGAAACAGAAAACAAAGAAGTCACTCGCCTGACAAGGAATTTGAAGCTCACAAACATTTGCATGACGTTTGGTTTGACGTTTTGTCCGCAGTTGCACAAACTTTCCGCACCAACAGGTGTAAGTAAATATTTGATAGGTTTACTTAAAGGCAGTGTCACGATAAATTTCGTTTTCACTTTTTGCCGTCGGAAATCGAAGGTACCAGAGATCTCACCAGGAGCAGTAAGGGGGATGAAAAAGAACAGCGAACAAAAAGGAGGCCCAAACGAGATTTAATCAGTTCCGAGATCCGCTCTCGTTAGCCCTTTCCGCTCGCGGTCAGCAGGTGTTCCAGGGAACATTTGGTCCGCTTCCTCGTATTAACATTGGAGCGCGAGCGCGGCTGAGTTTGAGCATTGGAGCGCATCTGCACACGCCTGTCTAATTCAGGCCCATGCCCGCTCAACTCATTCCACTTTGTTGAAATAAGACTTTCCAAGAAGAAGAAGAGCTGATTTTGGATGTTTCGCAGCGTTTTTCATGATTCTTTCTTGGATAAAACAGTCAGACTCTATACCTTCGTTTTCTGGTAGAAAAGCTCGAAAACGGTTTTTATCGTGGGAACCACTACTTGCTATTCCAAACAGTTTTTTTTTCGATACTCAGGACACTAGCAGAAAACTAGCGAATACGGTTTTTATCATGAGACACTGTCTTTAAATACTAACACATTTGTTGTTGTTTGCATGAGATCACTGAGGTGCGCTGAACCAAAAGCGTAAGGTTGGCTGAGGTGGATTGGATCGTAGAAGGCGATCCGATCATCCCGCGATTTCAGGGCAGCTGGGTGGAGTCCAATAATACGAGTTTCATTACACCGGCCTCGATCCCGTAACCATTGGTGCAGCGCGCGCGCGGTCGCTCAGCACCGGGCAACACGAGAAAAAATGCGGATTTCAATGAAAGCGCCTGCACCCGACCTGGAATAATCGACAATGGGACAATGTCTCGTCCTTCCGAATTCTGCACGGTTCTCTGCTCCTCTTTCTCAGAGCGATTGCACAAGCGCGTTGGCTCCTCGAAATGAAATCGGTACTGGATTCCACGAGTGAGTAAGGAATAACGGCCAACTTCAGCCATGATTCGAAGAAATATTGAAAATGTAGAAAGGAGAAAATGGATGATGTCCAAGCTCGAAGGGTTTGAACTGAATCTTATACCGCTCAACTTCATCGCTTGCTCTCTTATGCGGCAGTACGCTAAAATCCTTACAAAAAATGGAAACATGCCTATATAAGTCGTGTTCAGCACCCAAAAGTTAGCTTTATTTGGTCATAGTTTGACTTCTTATGCCAGATTCAAACGATAGAGCATCGACTTTTCAATCCTCATTTCGTCCAACACCAACTTGCATTCTTTGTTGCTTGGAGATCATGTTTTGAGCTTTCGCGATAGATCAAGTCTGAGCGAAGAACTTTGTGAGCAATTCACTCGAGATAGCTAGAAAGGAGCACAGCGAATAATTGAGGGACTTGTATATAAATAACTATATGTCGTATTTGAAACAGGGAAAATTTTGGTCAAAAACGATTAGTCTTTTCATTAGAAGGTGCCACTACAATACTGAAATGGTAGAATTGAAGTTCGAATACCAAACCTTCTTTTTGATAGTAAGGTCTCTGCTTGAAAGACAGTGTTCACGATAAATCTTGTTTTTGTGTTTTGAGTGTGAAGCACTGCGCTGGCAGATTCTGGAGGGTATAGGATCGAAAAAAGCAGTGAAAACGGGCTAGAAATTTATAAAACTGGAATTGAAGTGAAGATTTTGTTTTCCCAGTACACCTGCTTAGCCCGTTCTAACAAGCTTGTGGCGCCGCGGACGTTTTCGAAGGCTAATTGCCAAGCAACCACGTTCAGCCCGATCGATTTGCGAGCATTGTGCCATTAGCGAGCGCTCGGGGTAACTAGCAGGGCATGTAAGCTCGTCCGAGCACTACATATGTCCGTACGTTAGAAACCACTAACTATTCGTTAACTCACGACCAAAAAAACCCAATTTTTATCGAACTCCGGATCTTATATTCATCGTAAACATTACCTTGAAAGGAAGTGTTTCATGATAGAAAACCGTATTGTAGTTTTCGGGTAGAGTAGGTCCATGAAGAAGAGAGGAAATACGAAAAATTGCCCACAAAACACTCAAAACCTTTAAGAAAAACCTCTGAAGAAAATAGTTGTGCCTGTTTGTGTCTTTCGGGAGTCTGTTGACATCGCATCGAACCTCACGTCGGGAAAACCGGAAAAAACCACTGTACCAAAATTTCTTCAAAAGAAAGGAGGGGCCAATGTACTTGCTGGGATGTAAGAACTTTTCGCGATGAAGAATATTCAAAAAATTTGAGCCTGTTCCTACTGTAAAACGAACGCAGGACAACTGTTATAGGACGTGGGGGAGTGACCCAATGGGTCCGCTGGCCCACGAGATTTTCGCCCACTTTCTGGCCGTTTCTCGTCGCACTTACGTTCTTACTCTTCTTGGAGCCAGTGTTCACTATAAATTTCACTTCCGAAATATATCCACGGTTTACGGAGGGTCTGGTGCCCTATACAGCGAAGCTTGCTTAAAAAGAGCATGAAAGACGCGTCTTTGAGCCAAAATAGGCCCTCCTTCGTCTACGTTGATTTTTTAGCGTGGAGGAATTGGCCGCTATGAAGGATGATACCTATCAGTGCAATGAAGCGATCAGCTCACTTATCAGCACTTACTTCACCTCATCATTCCTGTAATCTGAGTCTTCTTTCGTTCATTTCGAGGGGGCGGATCTGGGGCACCAGGGGCGGCATGCATGAACGCTGCGAAGGAGGTCGGGGAGCCGCTCCGCGTCCTCCGCGGGAAGCGTCGAGCCGGGGTTGACCCGAGAATCATGCCGTCCCCCTCGTGTAAGGACGCAACCTCACCGCGCACTGCGAACTCCCCGCCTAACTGTTTTTGTTTTAAATTTTAATTCTGCTCAACTTCGGTCTTGTTTGATTTCTTCTTTATAGTTAATTATTTTCTGAATAATTTTCCTGTTTGGCTCTGAAGTTTCACATAAATAAAGCCGTTTTAGATATGGAGCAAATATAAAAGAGCTGTTAGGCGTGGGGTTATCTGTGTGGTGTGAGTTTGCGTCCCAACGTCAAGCCGACGGCATGTTTTTCGGGTCACCTCTGGCTCGACGCTGCACACGGAGGACGCGAAGCGCTCCTGACCTTCTTCACAGCGTTCATGCATGCCGTCCCAGGCGTGTTTGGGGCACCAAAACGCTTGTTTGCAGCCGTTAATTTGCCGCTCCTGGCTCGTTTTCCACCGTTCTTTCGACACTGGGGGCCTAGGGTCCTTCTCGCCTATCATTTCACTGTGAAAAGTCAACGAGGATGATCATCGTGAACGCTGCCTTCAAAGGGACCCAAAGCTTACGTTTCAGCCTATGAAACGTGTAACTTTTTCATCGTGAACATTTATTGCATTTAGAGGCACAGCACATCCAGAAATTTTTTTTTCAGTTTTCATGCTTATATTGGAGACGGTCGCATGCTGATTACAGTGGTATCTTTAAAATCGTTCAAGACCACCTTTTGAAGGAGTCATGGCTCCTTAAAAAAGGCTTGTTATTTGAGGGCGAAAAAATGGTGGACGAGTTGTAATAGGTCTGTATATCCTTTCATTCGCCATCGTAGCACGAGAGCAAACCAGGATTATGGGGAGAGCCGGTAATGGACTCAAGAGGGTAGACTCGGTTAAAATTCATCCATCCATCCAGCCGATATCGGGGTCGCAGGTCAGGAAGGGGGTCGGGTGTGTGGTGGTGATCGAAGATGGGCGGGCCTGTGGTGGTCGCTTATATCTCGCTTATTTGGAGAAATTGAGATCTCGCACTTGGCATAAGTTATACAGGAGGGGTCTACAACACAATCAAATTAAAATTACAAAATTCATCTCTGAGGGAGTATTGTGCCTTTAAAGGCAGTGTCCACGGTAAAAACCATGTCTGATTTTTCGGTGGAGCAGCTGTGGGGCCTAGTGCAACCCCAACGCTGAAAAAATTAAGAAAAATGAGCATGAAACGGTCCTCTACGGCCCCAAAGTTGGACACCCGTCAGCTCGTCACACCCCAGATGCACTTTCCACGCTCACCGACATGAACAAATGAATGCTCGAAATTGTGAGATGAGTGATGGTTTCCGGTCAAAAGCCCCGTTCTTCCGTTCATTCTCAGCTTCTCTTTTTACTCAGGTCAGCTCGCATATATCGGCTGCAAAACACGGAAGTTACAACCCCTGAATAACTCGTCCACCATGCTTTCCTGGCTCAATTTTTGAGGGACCATAACTCCGTTCCTAGAAGGTCTTGTACGATTCTAAAAACATCATTGGAATCAGCATGAAACCGCCTTCAAGACAGGCAAAAAAGCAGAGAAACGATTTTTGTCGTGAACACTGCCTTTAAAGGCACAGTATACCCTCAGATATGAATATTGAGATTTTCATGTAGTTGTGTAGAAGTCCCCTCCTGTATAACACGTGCCAAATGCCAGATCTCATTTCCGCCAAATAAGCTAGATATAAGCGGCCACCACAGGCCCGACCCCTTGGCTCACACCACAGGCCCGACCCTAACAGATTTTCGAACTCGATAGCTACTCGATGAATGGATGAATTCCAGCAAGTCGACGTTCTTCCGTCCATTACCGAACTGTCTCCTTATCCTGGCTTTCTCTCACGCGACGATTGCGAATGAAGAGAAATACAGGCCTGAGACAACTCGTCCACCAATTTTTCACCCTCAAATTCTAGGCATCTTTGAAGAGCCGTAACTCTGTTCAAAGGGGGTCTTGGACGATTTCAGAAATACCACTGTGATCAGCGTGTGACTCTCTCCAAGATGAGCATAAAACCTGAAAATTAATTTCTTGGTTGTCCTGTGCCTTTAAAGGCACAGTCCAACCTCTGAATCGTAATTCTGCTTTTCTGCCTATCTTGAAAACAGTACCACGCCGAGTCCAATGATGTCTCTGGAATTGTAAATGACCCCCTTGGAACGAAGTTATGACCCCTCAAATGTTGTGCTACGGAAGCATGGTGGACGAGTTGTCCGAGGCTCGTAACTTCCGTCATTTGCAACCGATGTATGCGAACCGACATGAATAAAGAGAGAGAGAACCCGAGAATGAAGGGTAGAAAGGGGTTATTCACCGGAAATCACCACTCATTTCGCCAGTATTGAGCTCGAAAGATCGAAAAAGGGGCGTGCCAAAGTGGCTTCCGGATGTGTGAGCCCCAGAGTGGCTTCCTCCTATATCTCGCTTATTCGGAGGAATTAAGAGCTCGCATTTCGCAGGGGCTATATAGTGTGGGTCTACTTCACAATTATGTGAAAGTCTCAGATTTCGTCCCTGAGCTTGGACTGTGCCTTAAAGTTCACCTTTACAGGATTTAAAAGTCAGAGAAAAGAGAGGGCTGATAAAATAAACGCACATACTCTCAATGAAATGTGCACCTCTAATTGAAACAGAAACCTGAAAGAGAGAGCTGAAAAAACAAAAGTGCACTCCTGCACGTTCTGAAGTACACCTGTATCGAAGGGCATTTAAACATGATCGCTGAAAATTAAAAGTTCACCATCTATTTGAAGAACACATTAATTGAAAGTTCATCTAAACGAGATGGTTTGAACATGGAAGTACACTCCATTCAAAGTACCACCACCCCCGACCCCCTCTCATAAAATGTTTCGCAGGCAAATTTAGTTTGTCCCTTCGCGTGCTTGTGTGATGATGGAGACAACGAAAAATTGTAGAGGAGAAGGAGACGCAGCATACGCGTGGACACGCCCGCGATCAGCGGTAGTAAATTTCACTCCGAAACAGGGGATAATTCGCTATTCAGTCTCCTCAGCGCCAGCGCGGCACGACCGCTCTGCCATGTCTTCTACGACCGTAGCGACTTTTCATCATTTTCACTTTTATTAATCCATCACCAATTTCAGCCGTTTCATTATAATTAATTCTACTACTATCCTCTGGGGTGTGTATACAAGTCTGTTGGAACCTGCTCGTTGGTGCCCCTGCTTCTACTGAACCCAGCAGACGTTTGAGTGTACACAGAAAACGTTCGAGCGATATAGCGTGCACAACTATATCGCGAAAGTATCCCGCACATTGCATAAGGTGTCGCCGTCCGGCACACTAAGGCCTCTGGTCCATAACACCTTAGGATCCGTACCTAGGGAGTCAAGGAGTCTTTGGCCACAAGCCACAATTTCGCCACCCTGAACTGTCGATCGCTGTCGAGTGATATCAAAAAACTGCGCTATCCAGACTTCTGAGCTAGTTCCATGCACCGTTTGCTGCTTTGCAGGAAACCCGCCTCAAGGATAGACCCGTCATCAGCGTCGGAGAGTACACCATCTACTGCGGTAACGCTGACGATAGGAGACTGGGAGGCTGTGCAATGGCTGTAAGGAAGGGATTTCAATGGTATGGTCAAGGAGTTCGGCTCAACGTCGTATCGGAATGCATTCGTACGACTGCGGGATCACAGAGGATTCAATCTGTGGATAGTGAGTGCTCATGCGCCCACTGAAACCGCCGAAGACAATTCGAAGGATGCGTTTTATGAGGAACTCAATACGTTGCTGGCCAGGATACCTTGTCAACATGCTGTTGTCTGTGAGGATTGACGCAAATGCGAAGATGGGACTTGATCAGGAATCCGAAGTACTCGGTAAATGGTTCTACCCAGTGGAGCAAACATCGGACAATGGCTACCGCCTTGTCGACTTTTGTGAACGCAGTGGTCTGATTATTGCATCGACATTCAAGAGGAATCATCGCCGCCATCAGCTTACGTGGCAGGGACCAGCAGCTATCTCCAGAAGAGCAGCGGAAGCGGAAGATGACAACTTCGAAACTACAGCTTGACTATGTCCTGACGAGGAATATTCCAGTATCGGACATTCGAAAATCTAGAGCTGTGTCGGATGTCGCATTCGATTCGGATCACCGTCCTGTTCTATTGAACTTCACTGCGAGGATTCATAAGAGGAAGCGAGGGCTCAGCCTCTCCAGAGGATTGACATGACAAGTCTCAGAGATGAAGAGTGCAGAAGGAATTTCCGACAACGCGTTTCTATTCACATCGGAGTACAGACTAAGAAGAAACTTTGCGACGCGGATTCTTTTGTCAAGTGCATCCAGGACGCTTCGAAAGAGGCACTCCCGGTTGTACAGCCTAGAAGGAAGTTCGCCTACGTCTCAGAAGAAACAACATCTACCTACAACAGAGCATGTGCTCTCCGAACTGCAGGAAACTTCGTGGAGGAGAAGCGTCTGAGGAGGAAGTTGCGTCGGCAGCTTCAAAGTGACCGCGAACGAGAATGGATGTGTAGAGCTAAGGGGTTTGAGAAGGCTTGGGAGGAGAAGAACCAGACAAAAGTTTACATGTTGTTACGACAGTATGGCGGCAAGATGGAGAGATGTTCTCCTGTCTTGAACACTACCAATGGAGTTGCAGTGGGTGATGCGACGTTGCGAGTATGGAAGGATTACTTCAGTTCACTACTGAATCGTCCAGCGCCATCAGTACCTGAGCTCGAGCATGTTCAGAGAGCACATTACGATGTCAGTGAGGAACCGCCGACTGAGTCTGAAGTTTTGGATTGTGTCCGGAAAATTAAGAATGGAAAGGAAGGTGGAGTTGACAACATCACTGCTGAAATGTGGAAAGCTCTTTCTCCGTCTGGGATTCGTGAAATGACCAACACCATCCGTGACATATGGATGAGCGAAAGGATACCCGATTCGTGGAGACATGCGATCATCGTACCTCTTCACAAGAAGCTATCCGTCACGGATCCTAAGAACTACAGAGGAATCTCTCTACTTCGTGTCATGTACAAGGTTTTAGAACGTATCATTCTCGAGCGACTTATCAAACATCGTGAAGGAACGACCAGAGATGAGCAAGCCGGTTTTCGACCTGGAAGATCGACCATCGACCAAGTGTTCGTCGTGAGAAGAGTAATTGAATCGTGGCAGCGGTTTTCCGAAGCCATTACAGCTTGCTTTTTTGGACTTTGAAGCCTTCGACTCTCCTCATCGTGATCGATTGCTCAATGCTCTGCGAGCAGATGGAGTCCCGGAAAAGTATGTTCGGTTAATCGAGGACATGAACAACGGAACAACAGCAGCAGTTCGTACACCTGTCGGATTTACGTCAGCTTTCCACGTGAAAACAGGAGTAAGGCAAGGAGCCGTTGCAGGACCTTTTCTTTCAAATTCGCCGTTGATGACATCATGCGTAGAGTTGCAGAACAGTTTCCTGCGGATGTGATCCTAACACCATCAGGACGCTCCTTGTCGACCTGGAGTACGCCGGACGACATTGTGTTATTCGCTGAAAACAACGCAAAACTGCAAAGGATTGTGAACCTCGTTTCGAAGTATGCCGCAGCCTATGGACTTCGTCTTCGTCCCGTCAAATGCAAGCACATGTGGGTCTCTCAAAGGCCTTCAACGGGAGTTTGTGTGGACGGACAACGTATCGAACTGGTGGACGATTTCTGTTATTTGGGCTGTTTGCTGAAGAACGATGGTAGTTATGCACGGCGGATATTCGACAACGATGTGCGAAAGTTACGTCTGTATTTAATTCTCTAACCAAGTGTTTGTGGTCTACCACCATCGCGAAGGAAGTCAAGTTGCGCGTCTACCTATCCGCTATTCGCCCTATCATGATGTACGGATCGGAGACGTGGGCAGCAACTGAAAACGCAGATGGAAAGGTTGGATTGCACGGAGAGGAAGCTTTTTAGGCGTTTGCTTGGATATTTCTGGCCGCGTGTATGCTATAATGAAGACCTTTACAAGGAAATCGACGCAGTACATCAACGCTTGACACGAGGAGGTGCCAGCATCTCCTAACGCCATCTCAAGCAGCAATGGAAAGTCGACTTCGACTGCTCGGGCATATACTAAGAAGAACGCCGGATCGTCTCGTACAACACGCTTTAAGAATGCTTCCAAATCCTGTCTGGAAACGGCCACCTGGGCGTAGGCAAAGTTCTGGACGAACGTGGTTAAAGAGGATTTGAAGTCACTCGGCATCGAAAGACAGTTCAGGCGCGATGTTTCGTTTCGCAGGAAATGGAATAGTGACAGCTGGATGGAATGTGTTCAAATTGTGGTTGAAGACCGTGAAAATGGACACGGCTGACTACTAGGGACGGCACACCTCGGTGAAGATGCGGAATGACCGCGTCAGGCGAAAGCCAACCGATTAAGTCAAGTAAGTCACTATCCTCTGCTATCGTGATGGTGAGCGCGTGTACAGAATTTGCTTGTTTGGAAAAGTTAAGGCGCTTTTTCCCCGCTCCACCATGGCGTCGCCGCTGGAGTATTCATAGTCTCCTCGAGCGAATTGGAAACTATTCATACTCTAACGCCACGCCCGTGCAGCGCTGGCGTTGAGGTCTATGAATAGCGCCTAAGTACGTTTATTGTCAGAGCGAAATTTCGCTCCGTAGTTGCTGAGCAACGCTGTTGCAACACGCAGCTCGTAGATGCTTAATGAAAGTACGAAATTGCACCACCGCCTTTTCTGCTGCCGCGGACTGTAACACTCGTTCTTCATTTTTTGGTGGATTTTTGAGTGCAAAGAGTTTTGTGTGCGTAATGGATTCACGCAAAACTTAGCTAAATGATAAATATCTAATCATCATCGACTTAAACGTTGAGCAAACAATAAGAATATCAATTTTTATACCAAATAATCACAAGCGGCAGTGAACAGCATCATGTCTCAAACGAAAATTGGATCATACAATAGATACATAAAAACGCAATCAATGCCTATAAAGCTGTTTCCAACGGAGAATGGCCTATGTTCAGTCTTCGTATTCCGGTTCGTCGTTGTCCATTCGTACATTAACACTGAGAAGACGTCGATCATCAAAGAAGTATAAACGACTATCGACAGGATTATAATGCAGCATAGTGAGACCTGATAAGGATTATACCACGCCACCTGACCAGGAATCGTCTCGTTCCTGCAATTAGAAAAGACTTGTTCACAGAAAGAATTGGTCTTTGAGAGACCGTATAGAAGCCAGAGGCAAGCATTTCATAGGGAGGATCGAAGCACAAACCTGAATAGATCGTATGCAAAGCTGATATGTGAATCTCTGGATGTGGCATTTTGTAGTCCGTACAATACACCACACATGATAAATGCATCAGCCAATTGTGTGGCGTTCACATCTGGGACCTCCCACGTGTCGACAATGAAGAAGTCCTGAACATAAGGATGGAGAAACTCTGAAAGATTTTGCAGTGACTTATCCGCGACTGCATAGCGACATTAAATTCTTCCGCTACTCCCCGAACCATCGCTTGATAAAGTGTCAGAGGAGTCGTGGTGGGTATTCCCAAAGAGGCTCGGGCAGGTCTGGCTTTGAGCAAATTGTTCAGCTAATCCTCATAATTCCGAACGGCGCCTGGCACTCCACGTAATCAATTTAGTCTAGAGAGTGAACGCGACTGCGTCGGTAGATCGCCGCGCGCGAACAAAACCCCATTGGCCGGTGCTGCCGCCAACGCCGCACGGCCAGCCGCAATGATCGCGCTTGGTCAATTCACTTAACTAAATATGATACGGAGAGCAAATGTCATCTCATTTTTAAACGAAATACACTAGGGTCCATCGCGTGCGTGTACGAACGTACGTTGCGTCTCCTTCACCTCCACCCCCCTCTCTGTCCCCTCCCTTGTTCCGCGCACGCACGCGAGGAAACAAAACAAATTTTGAGGACGTAAGTAACTGCGTACAGCTTTCTCTCTCATGGGTACAGACAATGTGCGCATCATCGAGCAAACTTTTCCCAATGCTCCTATTTTTCCTCTCAAAAATCTTGCTCAGTATTTCGACTGTCACTCAAAAATCACTACTTCTGAAACAGTTTGGGCACTTTTCGGGGCTCCAACAGTGTCAAAAATCTCTAGAAAAAAACATAAAATATACAAAGTAGATTGGAGAGAAATAGATATCGACTTACCGGCTCAATCTTGCTCACGAAAATTGTGTTCGTATCTGGTCGCGTGTAAATCACCCACAGACCATTCTCGTCAACAGCAAAATCCACGTAGTTGTGTGGACGACTGTAGAGCCATGGATGCCTTTCAGTTTCATTGCAGTCCTTAAAAAAAAGAAACTTTCAGAGATTACACGGATCTGATTGGATTCGTAGCTGCCCAGAATTACATTGATAGAACTAATAGGACTTTCAAAACTTGGTCTGCAGGTGAGAGTGCCATGAGGTGGTTTGAAGGGTGATCCGAAAACCTATTTTCGAGCTTGGCTCAAAGCTTGGATCTGAGGATCATTCAAGCAGCTGAACACGAATCTTGGGCCCGTTTGTAGACATTCCGGGGTTTACAGTGAGCTACGGTTGTTTTTTCTATGGCAGGATTCAAGGACAATATCCAGTTTTAGCCATACCATAGAAAATGTGTGTAGTCTATACGAGAAAGAAGTCTGTACCGGCCGTTGCAGATAATCGCAGTTTCAGCACACATCTCAACGGAAATCGTTCTGGGACGAAGATTAATCATGTCAAGGCTCCGTGGTTCCTCGAGATTATAACGAAAAACCGTGCCGCAACAGCGATTGTCTGCAGTTGCGGACGGGAATTTCTCTATTATATGGACAGCATGTAGTCATATCGGCCATGTTGGCGAACGTACACTCTGCTTTTGAGAGCATCTACTTGGCCACTCTCAAATCTCTCGATCTACATTGAATGACTTCAAGGACGATCACAAAGCATCGGAGAGATTCGTGTGGGTCGATTCGCATTGTTTAGTGTTTCAGCTTGAGAAGCTGCTGTTTCACTCATGCTTGAGCTGATCTTCCACGACGACTACGTGTTTTAGCTCAGCTGACTTTACTCGCTTGCGTGATCGACGGCGTCTACTCTTCGAAGCTCCCATGCGGGAACACGTCTCCCCCTCGCCTTCCTATATGAGTCCTTCTTCGGCTTCTGAAATGTGACTTTCGGGGGCATGATTCATCTTGAGCGTCTACTCCGAGGCCTTGAGCGTCTGCTACGGCGTGGCCTCAAACAGTGAGAGCGTGACTTGATGGATGGACCTGCATTGTTGTATACCTCAACCATATTCACTGCCTTTAGTTCGTGGATTCTGCCTCTGCTGCAGATTTCCGAGTAAATTCGTGTAAGTCTAACCTGTTGAAAGAAAAAGAGTCACCTCAAAAGTGTGATCTGGCAACCGTCCACAGTCCTTGTGTGAAATGTCACCAAGTTCTGCCTCTATTTGATCAGTAGTTTCCAAATCGTAACTGGAAACAATGAAATGCTCTTTGTACTAACACTGATGGGTTCACTACACTCTTCTCTCATCTACGTTAACACAGGCACTGAGAATATGGCCGCACGAGGGTTTTACGATGCATTAGGCCTATTTCAGAGTTCCGTCACAGCGCGGCGAGATTGGGCGTCATCTGTCGGTATCGGTCAAGGACGCGCAGCTCCTCGACTCACTTAGGCATCTTTAATAGTCCTCACCGCAATCGCGGCACGCGCTTGTCGCGATGGAAGAGCGGCGGAATATAAAAGTTCTTATCGCGCGGCACGCGCGGGACGCGCAAGAATTTTCATAGTCCACCAGCACCGCCATAGCGGCGCCGCCTAAACCGCCGTAGCGGTTTTACTGTTTCAATCAATACTTGCTTCTCGATTTGAGTCCACTATAACTTGTATAATTCTGGGACTATTCTGCGCTACCGCATACGCAAACGCAAGCCAGGAGTTTCTGTAGTATGTCACAGTTAACGACCGTCTTTTATCCGCACTGCCAAGGCGGTCCCGCTGGAGATTTCATAGTGGCTTCCCGCTCGTTCCGCGCGTCACGCGCGTGCCGCGCTTGCTGTGAGGTTTATGAAAGATGCCTTAGAGGTCGTTTACACTTCCGCCACTGAGCAGCGTGTCGAAGTGCAGTCCCATAATATCAATTGTCGCGCTGCGTGATCAATATCACACAAATGTACTGTGCCCGGCCGCTCGGCGGCGGAAGTATAAACGACTTCTTACGAAGTAATACGTCGCACCGCGCCGCTCGGCGGCGGAAGTAGAAACGACCCTTTACAAAGATATGCGTCATTTCAAAATTCTCTTAGCCCTGTGTGTAGGTCACGAAATTATGAAACCTAGTTATTAGAGAATAGCCACCACATTAGAATTCAGGTATTTTTCACGTTCACCAGGTACACTGCCCTGAAATGTAGTGTCACCGTGTGACCATACACAATCTGCTGTTAACGTGCTCAAAGGCAGCGTTCAAGACGAAGAAGTTTCCCTTTTTCCCAGAAACGTATGTTTCGGGTTCCTCTAAGGCTCCGTCCATACGTGGCGAGTGCGTGCGATTACGCAAATTGATGATCATCGTGTGCACACGCTTCGCTAGCCGCTCATAGCCGCTCCTTGCCGCGCGCCCTCGCCCGCTCGCTCTCGCACGCTTACGCCGGTACCACGAAGCAAGCAGCAAGTTTCAAGCTCACTGCTCCATCACTAAAGCAGGTGGCACTAAATCTGTAGCAAAACTACTGCCCTTGTTTTCCATAATCCTACCACGGAAGTAGAAAACCGTGGGAAATCATCAGTCGTTGCGCCGACTCGGGCGATTGATCACCCGATCAAACGTTTCCAATCGAATCAACACGAGGTCGGGGGTGTTTGCCTGCATTCATTTGCGGGCAGCGTTGAGGAGCGTCGAGAGGCGCCGAACGTAAACGTAGACGTATGGACGCTGCCTAAGAAGAGTTACGGCGGAAGTGCGACGAAAAACGGCTACAAGGGAGTAAAAATCCTGTGAACCAGTCGACCCATTGGATCACCCCACCCACGTCATATAACAGTTCCCCGTCATTCGTTTCACTAGAGGAACAGTTGCCACATTTTTGAATACTCTTTATCCCGAAAGATTCTAACATGCAAGCATGTGCCTTGAAACATCTAATTTCTGAAGAGCCTGCGTTACAAGAAACAGAAAACAAAGTCACTTAGATTTTCGGAACGCAAAACAGGGTCAGGCGTACACTGGGATGATCCCGGTGTGGGAAGAGGGGGGGACAGTTTGGCGGGTGTACTGCAGTTCTCCCGTCGCAACGCGGCGAGTCCGTCGCGCGCGGAGAATGGGCGCGGAAAACAATATTCTACAGCCGTCATGGCGTTACGAACGGATCGCGTTAGCGTGCACCTGTAAATTCTGACCAAAAGGTCGTTTTTTCATAAATTCCTACAACATAGTTCTTTTCGTAATCAGTTCCACTATTATCGATAGGAGGAATAAGTAACATCGGCATGGATCGGGAAGCAGACTTTCGCGTGCATTGTTGAAGGTTGCGCTAATTCCAATTCGGTGCAGCTTATGTTATAGCACATGGCACCGAGTTTGCGCCACCTTTTCAACAGTGAACGCGAAGTCTCTTCGCGATCCCATGCCGACGTCTATGTGTCATACGAAAATCTTCTCCTTATGATAATTATTCCCTCATGTACGTTATTACCAAGACCATATTAGACAGTTTTAAAAATTGAAACATTTTTTAAGAGGATCACGAGTGCAAATTCATACTTGAATAAAAACTTTTGAAAGATTGGCTTGGCTTGAAAAAAAAACAAGAGCGGTTTTCTTGAAAAATAGTGAAAAATAATACGGTTTGTTGGAGAATGTAGAGGAGGGGATGCAGGGGGGAGGAGGAAAAGGCGAAATGACAACCGAAGCAGTGAATGAAAAAGAAATTACAATCAGGGTCGAGAAAGGAGATGAGCAATACAGCCAATACGCGATATCAGGCTGCAATTGTAATCAACACGACAAGTGGAAACTTCGTCCGAATCTGGCAGCGGCGGCGCGACGAGCCTGGCCCTTATTCTCGGAGAACTGCTGGTCTCCCAGTTTGGCGGACCGCGCAGTGGGAGGGGCGCAGAATTGTATCGTCGTGCGAGTAAAAAATCATGATCTGCTCCGCTCAGGAAAAAGAATGTTTCTGTTTCTATATTTCTTTTGGAGAAGTACAAGCTTAGATTAGCCTTTACCTCAATTTTCCTATTTTTTTCATTTTTGCCCCAGAAATGTGAACATACAATCAAAAATTTCATTAAAAATTGTAGTTAGGTGTGAATGGCTATGCACTTTCCATGTGTTTTAGATACTGAAGTGATGCACTAATAATGAACTGCAACAACAAGAAAAAGCAAACAGGAGAAATCCACGTCATCCCAGAAAAGAGCTTCTCCAATGTTTCTGTAGTCGTTTTGTTTCTGTTGTGAGCACAATTTCTTAACATTTGTGAACATTTTAGGACCTACTTTTCTGGTAAAAAGCCGAGAAAAAATTTCTCGATTTTTTTCTCCGTATTTGTATTGTAAAAGTAAAAGAAAACTTTTTCGCGTAGATCCTGTCAATATGGGTTTGTTTCTTGAAAGCACTTCACAAGAGCTACACCACAGTCCTGGGGTTTGAGACTCCCTAGCTCTTCATTGAGCAGAAGAACGAGCCCCTGAGATGTCTGGAATTCGCTCAATTGGATTTGGACCCCTAAAACCGCTAGTATCCCATTGAGGAAAATTTTTGGGAAATTCTCCTGGAAGGGACTGCGCGACATTTTCTAGGGCAACTTTTTGTGGGAAACAAATTGCCACCCAACATTAGCCGAGAAAATGCAGATCAATATGTTGTTTTCAGCGTCAAATTTGCTAAAAATGAGCTGAGAACTAGCCAGCAAACAGAAAAAGTGTTGGTTTTTTTATATAAAAAAACGAAAGACCAAAGTAGAGAATGAACGAGAAAAATCGAGGTTTTGCTCGCTTTTTTTGCGGAGGGGCCGCAGAGACGAGCGGTACTATAGGCTAGAGTGAGGATCGAATATTCGAGTTCGAATAATTATTCGAATTTTTCGAACGAATTTTTATTCGAACATCTCGTTCAATATTCGAAAAGTGTGAATATCTTCGAACATTATTCAGAGAATCTCGACTATTCTGCATAAAGGTAGAAAATTCGAACATTATTCGAACATTCAGAATATTCCGAAAGTGCGTGAATATTCGAACATTATTGCCTGGGAATTCGACTATTCGCAAAAGGTGAAAATTCGAACATTATTCGAATTCGACTATTCGCAAAAGGTGAAAATTCGAACATTATTCGAATTCGACTATTCGCAATAGGTGAATATTCGAATATTATTCGAATTCGACTATTCGGAAAAGGTGAATATTCGAATATTATTCGAATTCGACTATTCGGAAAATGTGAATATTCGAATATTATTCGAATTCGACTATTCGGAAAAGGTGAATATTCGAACATTATTCAAATTCGATTATTCGCACAGGTGAATATTCGAACGTTATTCGAATTTTAATACCCGAGCTGATTCAACAAAAAATATGAAAATCAGCTCTAATGTATGAAGGAATCGACATACCTTTCAAGGCTGAATTCATTTTCTTCACTGCTCCATTGCTCCATTTTTCCGAACGCAAGAGCTAAATTTTTCCCACACCGTCTGATGAGGCTACTAGGACGGTTCTAACAGGGAGCCACATGGCAATCAAACTTGGCCACGCCCATTTTTTCATGCCGCCGCAATGATAACACCAGCCATAGCTTCGTTGGGTGGATACATGTACTCCACCAACCTTCACCCCCTGGGCAGACAAAGGGGAAACCTTCACCATTGGGAGAACCGGTGACAACCAGTGAAACGCCCTGAAAGAATGAAAGTGACCCAACACTCATGCAAGTCATTTTCAAGATTGGGTGCGGTGTCACTGCCGATTTTTCGTCCATAACTTTGTTGTGCTCAGAGATAGACCTTTGGTGAAAGTTGTTCTCGGTATTCACATACAATTCTGCATTGAAAACGTTTTCAGTTTTAAAAATACGTCCTTCTTCCAGCCGATTTCAGTTTATAAAGTGCATTTTTTTTAGCCTGAAATTATTTGTTTTTCGTTCATAACTTTTTGTGCTTGAGAGACCTTTGGTGAAGCTTGTTTTCAAAATCTGATGGAATTCTGCGTCAACTTGTGCTTCCAGTTTGGAAAGTATTTTCTCGATCCTTCAGCCTAATTTATTTTACGAAACACCGGTTTTCCGCCTATAACTCTTTAACCTTTGGAGATAGGATTTTGGTGAACGTTGTTTTTGAAATCTACGTAAAATTCTGCGTCGAATGACATATAGGGTTCCTAACTTTGTTTGATTCATAAGCCAGCCAGGTCGGTGGAGCCGAGCCCCGTTGTTGGCCCGGGCACAATTCTCCGTCTCCCATTTAAACCATAGAGGCGAGAGCACCCTATGGAGATAACTATGAAAATCGGCTTCACCGACCTGCCTGACTTACGGGGTCAGCAAAGTTAGGAACCCAATATATCATTCGACTCCGAATTTTACAGAAATTTCAGAAACCACCTTCACCAAAAACCCTATCTTCAAAGGTTAGAGTTATAGGCGAAACATCGGTGCTTCGTAAAATGAGTTAGGCTGAAGGATCGAGAGAATATTTTTCCAAAATGGAAACGCTATTCGATGCAGAACTTTATGGGGATTCCGAAAACAACTTTCACGAAAGGCCGTCTCCCAGGGTAAAAGTTATAAACGAAAACTGATTGCTTTTAGTGAAAGAAACGTTAATTCATAGATTGGAATCGGCTGAGAGATTGGGAACGTATTTTCTCAAATTGAAAACATTATTTGACGCAAAATTTCATGAAGATTTCGGAAACAGCTCTGTTGAAAGATCCATCAAAAAGGGTGATTTGTCGACGTTTTGGGTTTGGCCGTGCTATCTCGCCAGTCAGGCCACTTGTCCACTGCATATGGTCACACCAATTTCTCCGCGCCGCAACGCTTTGGCGGAGGATGAAACCCCGGACTGGTGTTATAATTGCGCGGCGGCACGGAAAAATGGACGAGCCAAAGTGGGATGGCAATTGGTATTCCCCCCCCCCCCTTCTAGTGATAGCACCGATTTGGCTAAAAGTTGGCCAAGAGGCTTTTTTGAGCTGTGGAATAAGAATCTCTTATCATTCTCGCAATTTTGAAGGGTTAATGGCTCAGACAAAAACGCGCTCCACGCCATGCTGAAAGCCGCCAGCGGATAGTGGCCGGAGCGCAAATCCGAAGTTTTGTCGCCCACGGTAGTAGCTATCGCGGGGCGGTAGCGACTGTCGTGGGCGAGTAGCTGCTTCTTGCCCTGGTGATAAGCCCTCTGAGCTTTTTGTTTTCAAAATACTCACGCACCGGTGCACGACGCGGCCGCACGCCAACACGCGATCCGGCCAGTGTACCGAGCACCAACTGGGGCCACCAGCGATTGAGCAGGGCCTTCAGTCCAGGACCTTTTGTTCATGTTCAGCACCTCGAGCTCCTTAGGCTAAGTTAAGAGCGGAAAAAATGATTTTGTAGCATTCTTTGCGTGCTGTAGCCCGCACAGGTTTAGAGATGAGTCGTGCCCTATTAATTTCATTTGTAGGTGGAAATAAGGCTTTAGAAGAAGAATTCAACTTGTTATTGCCGCTCACTTCGTAGTTGCGCGATATTGCTATGGATGCTTAAATTATTCGTCATTCGAATATTCGAATCTCGAATATTCGTTCGTTCGAAAAAATGAACGAATTTATTCGAAATTCGTTCGTTCGAAATAAAAATGAACGAAATTCGTTCGTTCGAAATAAAAATGAACGAATTTATTCGAAATTCGTTCGTTCGAAATAAAAAATGAACGAATTTATTCGAAATTCGTTCGTTCGGTCTCTTTTTAAAAAGTCCTCACTCTACTATAGGCGATGTCATGAAAAAAAAGATTCATTCGATTTCAGGTATATTAGGCAAATTGTTCACTAGAAATGCATACTAGCTTACCGAACAAGTGAGGTTGATCCGTGCTTATGATAGTAGTAAGACCCATTGTAAATTAGATTGCCAGTTCCAGAAGCCAAGTAATCCACATAGTATCTGTAAGCAAACATGGTTTATGAGATGTAAAAATTTAGTCGTCTTTTGTTCAAATGAGAGTTTAACATCTAAAAAAACCCCAAATGTGAACACAAACTGAGACAAGGGTTATAAGACTCTGACGAGAAAATTCATTCATTCATACAAGAAGTTCAAAAACACAAACTTGATCTTTTGCACTTTGTTCATCATTTGTCGTTCGTTTTCATATTCGTAGAGCACCGGCGAAGCATATCCATCGGTGACCCAACGTTTTTCGGCCATATGATCCGAGTGAGGGCGCGAGTCACGCATCCATGATCCAACCTTGGTAGACAAACCATTAGACGAACAGATTTTCAAGGAAATTCCACAACGAAGCGTGATTATAAGATAGAAATATGTGAATATTGGAAGTTTCCTTACTTGCCCATACTGCGACTCAGCATGCAGAACGGGTATACCGACGGCTGCCAACATGCACTCTAAACACAGCAGTAAAAATATAGTAAGAACCTCTCCCGATTTTATGATGCAGAAGTCTTGGTTTTTTCACAGCTGCGCCTTGTTTTAGGTGGCAGGGAGGGAGGGTATTTGGATTACTCTTGAATTACATTACAACACTGAAAATGTGACGAGGGGCGAAAGAAACTTGGCTATTTCTTTTCATTAAGTTATTTGTAATACTAGTTAAGGTACAGCCACACCGGGAACTCTAGTCCGATTCGCCAAGGGCAGCGGTTGGTGATCGGTACGCTGCGGCCTTATGTGCGAGGTTAGTTGATGATAGAATACAATATGATCCGAAGTATGGTAGCACCGGAGTTCAGTAGGTCATGGGTAGAACTCAGTTTGAAAATTCATAACTCTTCCTCAAAATTTGAAACCCTAAAATTGAGTATCTACGTATGTTCTCACCTCTTCGATTGTATCCAAGCGTAGGTGGTCCAGTGTAGGGCTCTGGAGTGGTAAAGTTCGTATAGTTGCCCCATTCATCAGTGAAGTTGCCAAAAATAAGTGTTCCATTCTCGCCTCAAGTGTGAGATATTATGGTTCATCAAAAAGAATAGCAATGTAAAGATGGCCCCCTCGAAATATGGTGGCAAACATCCTCACTGCCCTCAGACTCTATCAAAATCAATCTCCGGCTAAGGTTTTATTTACGCTAGCACAATATTCTTGAGGCCTCTTGGGGAGAATCGGCAAGCGAGATTTAAGAAGCAGTGAGAATAGAGACTCCTAAAGGTGAACAAGTCGGGAAAAGGTGAATCCTAGCAGATTTATGAGTTCGCAGTGACTTCGTTTCAAACAACTCTAACAGTTTAGAGTGGCTCTACTTGATTCGATAGGTCGGCCAGAGTTGCGCTTTTCTTAAGCTTAATTGAAGCACACAAGCTCGAAAAAAGTTGTTAAGATAACTCCAAGCAGAACGCTAACGCCCTTGGAAGCATCAAAACTGATAAATTCGAGAAATATTGAATCTAAAAACTTTGAAGTTCCCGCCTATTCGCTTTGCAGTCTCCACCCCCAATACAATCTGGTCTAGATTGATTGTTCGAATACGGTCACCATGATTGGTTTTGGAGCATCCAATGAAGTAAGCGTTCTAGTACAAGCCATAATAGTTTATTAGCTTCGGTATCACAACCACCTTACCACAGGCACTGCTATTCAACCAAGTGGGCATGCTGCGGTGTAACTCGTCCACTTTCGCTCCATAACAAGAACTATTTGCTTCCATTTTTCGTCGATTTTTTCTGTTAGCTTCCCATACTATCACCTCCAAACCATCGATTCACCACAAAATCGATACCATTTTTAATATCATAAATTGATACCATTTTTAATCAACTTTTTGTTGAGTCGAAACTATTTTTTTAGCGTGTTAGCTACCTTCAAAGTCAAACTGAGCTGTAAGTCTGAAGTTCTGGAGCCCGCCCATCCAATTTCTTATACTCAGCATTAAGGCTACCTTCTAGAGCACTTAGATAAACACCTTCGAATCAAGTCTCGAAGCCGAGCAAAATGAGAAAAAAATAATTAGTTTAGTAAACCGCTCGATCAATCCGCTGAAATCGTCACCGTAGAAAAAAATGCCACAGCCTGGAATCGCCTCATAGATTAACTTACTGAATACTGGAGGAACAAAGTATTTAGTGGTTGTGGATTTCCTCCTCTTTGTCGGTGGTGGAGTCGGTGTGGTTGTGATAGTAGAGAACATAAAAACAAGGATTTTTAGATGAGATTCACACAATACGATGAGACTGTGTTTGTTTTACACTATTCCACACCTCAAGTCGATGATTATTGCATAGGAGTAAATAATCCTCTTTGTGATGAAAAGAGGTATGTTACTTAATAGCGCGAGCGGTTCTTCCGCAGTGATATATGATCGATTTGTGAGAAAGTGTAACTCAGGCAGCGTCCATAGTTGCGAGAGCGGGCGTTCCTGCCGCTGTGCGCCTCTCGACGCTCCTCAACGCTGGAGCAGACCGTGCCCGCAAATTAACACACGCAAACATCCCTTCCCTCGTGTTGATTCGATTGAAAACGTTTGACCGGGTGATCAATCGCTCGAGTCGGCGCAAAGGCTGATGATTTCTAACGGTTCTCGACTTCCGTGGAGGGATTATGAAAACAAGGGCAGTAGTTTTGATACAGGTTTAATGCCACCTGCTTTAGTGATTGAGCAGTAAGCTTGAAACTTGCTGTTTGCTTCGTGGGGCTGGCGCAAGCGCGCGAGAGCGAGCGGGCGAGGGCGCGCGATAAGGAGCGCCTGTGAGCGGCTAGCGAATCGTGTGCCCACGATGACCATCGATTTTGCGTAATCGCACCCTCTCGCCACGTATGGACGGAGCCTTAAAGGCAGTGGTCACGATAAAAAAACGTTATCGAAAAAACTACAAACATCAGCTTAGATCGAAAACAGCTGAAAAACTATGAAGGTAGGGCGGTGAAAAACGGGCTAGAATCAGAGTTTTTAGGGCCCAAATAAGCCAGTTCGTGCACACGTGCACAGCGCCGCTCAAAAAGATCGCAGTCTCATGCTGAGCAGTTAAAAATCATCAACATTCACAGAAAGAAACAAATGTAAATTTACCTAATAAAAACAATTGAGCAATGAAAGAAAGCATTCCAGTCAGTTTTTGACTAGATCTGTACATAAATTCGGAGGTTCATTGAT
Source organism: Aplectana chamaeleonis (assembly GCA_029168955.1). Taxonomy (NCBI): domain Eukaryota; kingdom Metazoa; phylum Nematoda; class Chromadorea; order Rhabditida; family Cosmocercidae; genus Aplectana; species Aplectana chamaeleonis. The sequence goes on along the minus strand of JAPDOI010001015.1, from coordinate 59,757 downwards.
TGAAATTCAATTTCAAGCTAGCTGTTGTTCTTGATAAAAGAGGTCATCGATGCCGATGATGTGGAGTTACTAGCTCCTCAATCATCAAAAGACAAGAAAGTTCAGGCTTGAAATTTGACGCGCAACAGCGGTTTTTTCGCAATTTTTTCTTACAGGTCCTACTACTTTAAACCCAGAAGAGGGTTCGGAGAGGAAAAGAAGACAAGCATATTTGATTGCGACCACTGCCTTTAGGGGCCTCAGTGATTCTTCGAGGAGAGCGCCAGAGTGCGTCTGCTTGCAAGTTTAAGATTCGCTATACAAATTCCGTCGACCTTCGAGACTTCCTGACTTTTGGTTTTTCAAATGATCGGTTGGGTCCATACTTCCATCGACGCGTGGCGGCGACGCTGCATATGAGATATATCGACTTTCTGCCTATTTAGGCATTGCGTCGCATACTTCAACATGTGAAGTATATATGAGCCCGGCGTCAAAGAATAAAAGGATAAAGTTTACGGCGTATATCAATTCTGTGGAGATGCGCCACACATTCGACTTCCATTTGGAATCGTGGAGGCTTTTGAATGTGTATTGGGCCTATGAAATGACTTGCGGGGGCCAGCCGATGTTCAAGCCAGTGCTTTTATCCTCCCAGACAAGTCTGGTACCAATTTACAGACCCCAGAGGGATAGAAGCTTTTGTTGACCCTGAGCGAGGATCGATCACTAGACCGTGTGCGTGACAGTAGCACCTCTTGCCACTGCCCCCCCCCTCACAGCGCGGCGTTAGGTTAGTTTTGGGAATTTCGGTGAGGTTTTTCGCCATAGATCGCTATTAAAAAGGAGTGATTTTTCGCAATCTTGCTTATTTAAATAACAATCGCTCGATCTAGCTCTCTTTGTTCACTCTGCGTGTCTTAATATTTTCATATATAGTCCGTTCGGAAGAGACTGCGCGCCCACGCGACCGGCATGCGAGTGGCACAGCCATCGCGAAAGCATTTTTCGGACGAGTCTTCCTACGGCTGCAAACAGCTTACTTGCCTGTTACACATTATTCGTCTAATATACCTGTTTATCGATTTACAAGTCAGAAAAATGCCCTTACTACTGCAGTGCAACACACGCAACGACCGCGAGGGCGGACAGCTTCTTTCGGACAGACGTAATGCGGTATTTTATCAAACACATCGGCTAAATTCTCAAATGGACTACATGAAACAGACCTCGGAAGCTTTCTGGTCTTGCTGAGATCCGGCCTGGGCATCCCTGGCGACCAGCAGCCTGCTGGTGGAGGACCGAAACCCGGAGGCGTGGGCTCAAATGGTACTAATCGTGTCACTTCAACTTCCTTCACGACCACAACTGGGACAGGCACCATCTTTTCTTTCACCTAAAATGAGAATGATTACTATATATTGGGCCCCATAGGTGAGTTCGCGACTTTTTGTTTTTGCCAAAAACAATTCTATGCAGTGAGATTCCATGCCGAATACCTGGATGACGGGTGGTCCGGGTATTGGCACTCTATGCACATACATGTCCGGAAAAGAGCAGTTACATCGACCTCAAAATCTATTCATTGGTTCGATGCTGGATAATCCGCACTGACTCTAGAGTTCTGGACAAAAAATACCATCTCTTCCACTCGTTCCGACTTCTCCTGCCTCACCAACAAGCCCAGACGGCCCCACATTGCCGATAGGGCCGCGTTTTCCTGGGTGGAAGCAAAGATTCAGCAAGTACAGCAAAAGCGTAATAGTACTTCAACGGAAATTAAGGCAGGGAAATCACCTGGTGGTCCAACTGGACCCTGCGAACCGGGTTCTCCGCGAGCTCCTTGGAATCCCATCAGTTTCATGCCGATATCGGAACAATGTAAATGGATGCGGTCGCATGACCGTTCGAGTACGTCTTTCTGAAACGACCCGCTTATTAATAATTACTGACTGTTTTTGTACTATTGACAAGTAGTTGCATACATGTTATCTCATCTCTCTACACTTGCACCCCAGGGAAGTTCCCAGTGTAGCGATGAAAAGCTCTCATCACGTCTGCTCGCTATTGGTCATTTCAGGGCAGTAATCACCACGATGATCTCTCGTATCTCAAGTTTCCACTCAAACAATGCGTTGGCAAACTGCGTTACGTCAAAATCACGAAGAAACGGCGAGAAACGCACTAATTCGCTCTTATTTTCGGTGACATTATTGCCCATGGCTCTGACTAGTTGTCCGGTTGGATGAACATGGTCTACGGTGGCTTGAATCACCGGTAAAAAAATGGGACTAATCGAAAATGGAAGAAATATTTTTGGGCAAAACAGTATTAGTAAGTGGGCCCGGAAGGCGAAAAGAACGGAGCAATACAGAATGGAGAATTGAAAAAGACGGGTCCATTAAAGATTTCAATGTCACAACGAACAGTTCCATTGATATCACTTGAGAGGCGGGGCTGATACTTGAGGATTTTCTGTGCCCCTTCTGGTGCGTTTTTCTCGGTTTCCTTCGTCATTTCAGTCCTACTGGAAGCCGCCAAAAACAATCGATTTAGCGATTTATCTCAAAATCGAAGATTATCGTGGATACTGCCTTTAAGTAAGAATTTTCGGCGGTGAACGCACCAGTAAAAACGACTTTTACTGTTAGTATCTCTTGGGACTCCAGAATGAAACTGCGCAGTATCACGCCACGAGCTGCAGGTTCCAAGAAGTTATAAGCTTGAAACCGTCGTTCTTGTACTTTTTGTATTTTCCAAAACGAGCAGTAATCTTTCGAAAATCTGGAAACAGACCTCCTAACCGTGTTAGCGCCCAAAATATCCCCCCTGAGCAATGTCTTGCTGAAGGCACATTCTTCGAACTTTATACGAAGGGTTTGCGTTTTGGACTCCTCAGAAAAATGAAAACAGATTACATGTAATATAAAAGGCCGTAATTAATATACATGCAATATAAATTGGCCAATGTATATTAATTTAAAATTATCTCCACCGGATGTGTATGTTACATGTGTAATATATCGGTCTCTCGCTCTGCAGGGGCCACAAAGGTCACACGTGTAATATGTTTTTTTGATGTAGAAAAACATAACACTTTGTAACATAAGAGACGTTTACAATATACTTGTAATACCTCTCCGTCAATGTAAGTTACATGTGAATTATCTCTTTCTCAAGTAAATTTCTATGTAGTATAGATGTGTAACATAATTCAAACATCTCCAGCAATCTGAGGGCCCATGCTGAACACCTTCTTCGCAAACCCTGTGCACATAGCATACTGCCGCGGGCCGCCTCATAACTTAGCCATGAGCGCAGGCCATTGCATTGACTTTCGACGGGGTGGCCACCCGACCTGGCCGAGTCGTTGATCACTCCTTCCTCATGATCCGTTTTAATCGTGTGGAGGTTTAGAGGGAGCGACATACAATAATTTTAGGGCAAGCTTTGGACCACTGCTTCTTGTATGAAGCTGTGAGATCCAAGCATGCTGATTCAATCATGAAGCAGCAAGCTTTAAGCTCCTGGAATGTCCAAAAGAGCTTAAAGCTCGCTGATTCGTACCTGAAGCGGTGGCCTGGAACTTGCAGCTCCAACCCTCAAAGCATCGAGCTTCAACTTGTAGCTCTCATTAAGCTACATGAAATATAAGTGTATGTTACATGTAATATACCATAAGTGTAGGTTACATGCGATAGAAAGGTAATATACTTGAATGTCTCAAGTATACATATTACACTTTATATTACATGTAACATGTTTTCATTTTTCTGAGTCATACGAATGTTTGTTGACCGTTTCTTCTGGCGATTGGGGGTTCTAAACGTGTTTAATTCTTTTCAGATTGGACTCAAAACTCCCTCATGAGGGTTATATGGTGTGCTTATCACGAATTTGAGGTTTATATGTGGTCTCTCCGAAGCTCTCCACTAAATTCTTTCAGTCTCCAATCGGGGGAAAATCTGGGGCGACACGCGACTTTTGACGATTTGCCGGGAGCTAGGATAAAGTGGCTCAAAATGTTTCTCTAAGGGTCATTCGGAGTGCTAAACACGAATGTGAAGTCTATTTATCGAATTTCGACAACTCACGGTAGATTACGGTGGGTATACGGTAGTTCGATCAAATTCCGAATATTGACTCAAAACTTCTATGCGGAGTTTCTTCGGGGTGCCAAGTACGAATTTAGAGTCCGTTTTACGATTTCCGAAATTTTTTCTAAGGTAGGTTTTGCCCTTCAGATGACATGGTGCCTACCGTAACCCACGGTACCAGGTGGTTCAATAAGTTCTGCGTGGGATAAGAGAGGGCGTTGCTACTAGCCCAATTTTTTTTTTGTTTTGTTGGTGCACTCTTCATATGAACGTATGTGAAGTTTCACTTCAATCTGTCAATTAATTCTTTGTTTATAAACCATTTAGTGTCGCCGTGTCACAGCAATGAAAAAAATAAATATCGTGCAGTGATAAAATTCTTATTTTTGGACGGCGTAGCACCAACAGAAATTCACGAACGAACGTTAAAAGTGCATAATGATTGTTCACCTACAATTAGAACAGTGGAAAGATGGGTTGCTGAATTTAAACGTGGTCGTACAAACCTTGAAGACGATCAACGTGAAGGACGTCCAAAAAGCGCATCAACACCAGAAATCATAGCCAAAATGCAGAATATGGTTTTGAAAGATCGTCGATTGACTGAGAGATTCCGTAGAGGCTCTACACATCTCACTAGGCAGTGTGAGCCATAGTTTGAGTGAAATTTTGGGTTTTAGAAAGCTGTGTGCACAATGGGTGCCGCATTCGCTAACAATGGAACAAAAACACATTCGAATGCGGCTTTCCCAGCAACATTTGGAGCGTTTAAAAAAGGATTAAGTGGATTTCGTACGTCGATTTACCACTATGGATGAGGCTTGGGTCTATCACCATGATCCTGAATCAAAACAAGAGGCTAAAGAGTGGTGTGAACCTGGTTGTTCGGCTTCAAAACGAGTTCGCGTCCGGAAATCGGCAAAGAGGGTTATGACATCAGTTTTTGGGATGTGAAAGGAATTTTGTTTGTGGATTACCTGCATTACCAGATTTGGCTCCCGGAGACTTCCATTTGTTTTCAGAACTCAAAAAATTTATGCGTGGCAAGCGTTTTTCCTCAAATGACGAGGTCACAACGGCCGTTGAAGCGTATTTTGCAGACCTTCCGGATTCTCACATCAGGGGTGGGATCCACAGATTGGAGGATTGTTGGAGCCAGTGTATTTATGTTCAGGGGCATTATACTGAATAATAAAGTGAATTTTGAACCATAAAAATGTGTTTTTCTTATCGAACGACAAAACTTATTGGATAACCTGGTAAAACGAAGAATTTCGGGAACTGGACCCTAAATTCGTTTTCAGCACCCTAGTTTCGGAAACGCAAAAACACGTTTTGAGCAAAATTTGAGAAAATTTTTTAAAACACCGAAAAACATGCCTGATGGGGGTCTAAGGAGAACTCACAAGTGAAGATGAGTGGCTTGGCATTTTTCCACCGTCGTCGCGCACTCTCCTCGCCGCATGCCTCTCGTCCTGCGCCCAGCCCTAGCGCTAGAGCGCAGAAAAGCGAAGCACGTTAGCAGATCTAGATGAGAATGTAGTTACCGCCCTAAAAGTAGCGTATGATGGGTGATTGGTGACCACATTACACTTTTCAGAGTTGTAAGAACTGATGTTGTCAAACTGTGTGCCGTAACTGGCTCAATTCCTTCAAGTAATGAATTGTAACACCAAAATCTAAACTGTTAAGCTGGTTTTCAACCACGTGGAAAGATGCAGTCTTCGTAGAATACATAGAAAATGCTTACATAAATTTCATGAAAGTTTAGCAAACAAACAATAAAAACGAAGTTTTTCCGAAATCTAAACGAAGTGAAAATCCATTCAAATTGTTGGATAAATACAAAATTCACTCATTGAGAAAACAATCATGTTATTATGATAATAAGTCGATCATTCATCAACGGATGAATTTTCAATAAAATTGACCACATCGGCTTAGCTACGCTCTAAAAGTCTAATCGATTGGGACTGAATTGATTCGCGTTGATAAAGTTATTCATAAGACATCATTGTTAACAATTATTCGTTGAAAAATTTGATTAGATGTACTTTTGAACGACGCTTCCTGATATATGATCGACATGGATCGTGAAGAGACTTCGCGTTCACTGTTGAAGGTTGGCGCGAATTCGGTGCACCTATGTTATAGCATATGGCGCCGAGTTTGCGCCAACCTTCAACAGTGAACGCGAAGTCTCTTCGCGATTCATGCCGGCGTTATGTTTTCAGGCATAAATTTTCTTTTTTAGCGGGTGGCGAAAGAGGGAATTCAGGCTCTTTCACTTAACCTGTTTTTAAAAACGGTTGGTCCGACTCACAAATAAGATCAGAAAGAGAATGCAAGGGTTGAAGTTCTGGCTTGCTAAACAGAAGAAATCGCTATTTTTCCCTGTTGATGTATTAGCAGTAAAAATGAGGAGTTTAGCAAGCTAAAATATCTAGAAATAAGTTCACTTGCCGATGTTCTACGTTCTTCGTTTGTGCTCGGTGATTTGTAGGCAGAAACGCATGTTTTTACTCTTACATAGCATGTTTCATCGTTTGTGCGATTGTAAACCTTCATTTCTTTAATCGATGTTCTACAGCAAAGTAAAACAGAATGAGCTTTCAAACCCTTCGCGAAGACTACCAGCAAGGTCTTTGTGCAAAAGCGCAAGGACAGTGCAGGCGAACCTCCACCATGCCCGCAAAGCCATCGTATTGATGGCCGGATGGCGGATTACCCTGCTCGTCTCGCTGCGGGCAGAGACTGAGTGGACACCCGCGTTTACTTGGTTGCCCCGTAACCGCCTGATGGGTGGTAGTCCCCTTGCGTTTTCGCGAAGCTTGAAAAAAGCTTATAACTGCTTGGAACCTGCAGCTCGGTTCGGGATACTGAGCAGTTTATTATTGAGGCTCAAGAGACCCTAACAATACTAATCGTTTTCGCAGATGCGTTTACCACTTAAAGCACTGGCTTACAAAGTGTGCACGAGAACTTGCATAATCATGGAACGTACGGGAATCAAAGTGTTTTGTCCAATGATGACCGTGAACTCTTCAATGTCCACCGGCAGAGTCCTTTTTGCTGATCGCTTCGTACGAGTCTCAGAGAAGTCTTGGATTGGCTGCTGATCAGGCAGATCGCACTCGACGCCCTGGAGATTCGTTTTACATCCCATATAAGCTTTCCAAATGAACAGCTACATATGTAGTATTATTCCTCGAATCTAGCTATCATGGGCGTGACCAAACAACTTGCATGCTCGAATAACTTGTGCTTGGAAACGTGTAGTATGCCTTTTTCGCTCACATGAGTCCGGAGCGGAGTAGGCAGGGAGAAAGGCTATATATGTCTTCGACTCGAATGGTCGCGGCTTGAGTCGAAATCGAACAATTGTGGAATATTTACTCCTCAAAAACAAAGGAGCAAAACAGAAAACGACCGTAAATTACCCTGCTGTAATATTTCAAACCAAATTGAAAATGGACCACAAACTCGAGTCGAGCACCTGTTATAACTTTCTTAGAAAAAGTTTGGACCGAAAAAATCTTGACCTATGTCGGAGGGGATCGAATATGGTATTACTGGTAATCTCAAAGTGCTACTCCAGTCTGCAGTTGCAGCCAACCGCTGTTAAAGCACTCAGTTCGAAGGCAATCCTGGTGGGACTAAGGGGGTCGTGGCACAATTAGTCACCATCCCAGCACGATTGTCTTCAAGCTGCGGGCTGCAACTACGGACCCGAGTTTCACTTCGATCTGGACAGTACCACTTTGGGACTCCAGAGGTAGGAAAATTCGCTAAGGCAGAGCCTAGGGGTGTATTTGGGAGCTGAAAACAATTATGAGATCCGTGCCCAGCAATTCAGAATATTTTCTTAGGTTGCAGCAGCTAAATAACATTATTACGTACTACGAATTAAGTTTTATCTTTTTCTGATGCCTATTACTACTACCAAAATTAATTTCCTACTCGTATCATATCCCCACAACACTCAATAGTTAGTTTGGCTGACCGTCACCATGAAGATACGTCAATTGTAAAAGAATCTCGGGTTAGACGTGGGCACGACTGGTTAGCGATCTTCCGCTCGCACTGGGTAATCATCAAAAGTGCCGACGCCTTTACCCTTACCCCAACCCGCGAGTTCATGAATTCGGCCCCGTGGTGCACTCGCGGTCCGCGATGGTACAGTGATAGTCTCCTCATCGTCCCGCGCTTTCATGATGTGCAGAATTGTAGAGCAGCGCGAAACACGGCGTGGGCAATAGCTTATAGATTCGTGTTGATCTAGTGGCCAACACTCGTTGGGGTGAAACAACGAGAGTGCATGGATGTTAGGACGTGGTACAAGCGAGGGTGGAGTCTGACAGAATCGCGCGAGCGTCCCACGATAGTTCCGGCTCGATTAATCGCGGTTCCGCGATCTAACACCCTGAGTACACCCCTGAATATACGCGATACGCCCTCAGGTTTAGAGTGGCAGACTCTCGCGATCGTTCCGCGGCAGCCCTGGGCTCGATTCCTTGCAGTTCCGCGAAGGAACATGGCGGGAGCATCGATGAGCGAACGCCGTACGCTCTCGGTTTGAGACTGGCAGAATCTCGCGATCGTTCTGCGATTGCCCCATGCTCGTATCCCTTTTGGTCCCCGCCAGAAACCGAGGGATTCTATCCGTGGACGATCGCGGGGAATTCTATCGGAGTGATCGCCCTAGTTAATCGGTCCCCAAAAATTAGTCCGACTAGGTAAGCAGTCACGCCCACGCCTTTGGCTGAACGTTACAAATATAGAGCCAAGATCAGTTTCGGAAAAGTTCTGAAATCTCTAACAACGTTCGAAAGAGACCCGAAACTTCGATTAGATTCGAAATTCGTTCGCTCGAACTCCGGACCTTCGAGTTTCTCGGAATTTTTTTCGAACGACTTTTTTTATTTTTCGTTCGTTCGAAAATCGATTCCCTGTCATTAGTTTATTCTCCTGCGTTTTGTTTTACTATCTCTAACAATAGCAGGCCCGGGCGCAACCGGCTCCGCCTCTCCCCGCCCACTGCAACCGAAACGCAGAGCAGTTGATATTCGAACTTGCGGTGCGTTTGATTGCAACGTGCAGTGCGTTCAGGTTTCTCTCCAGGCCACATGCGTTGATTGATGCGCGCATTTCGAAATAGGATGAATCAATTGAAACAAGGAAGAGCATCTGGGCTTCCTGCGATTTTTGAGCGGGATTCTAACTGTTTCTCGTGTGGGGCTTGTAATTGATTTCCTCTGCTTCATTTGTGCTCAATATTCGACCATCCTAGAATTCACTATATTCTTCATATTTGTGCAATATTAAGACTGTATTCAAAAAATGAAACGTTAACATGACTTTCCGAACGCTCTCTGCGAATATTCATGAAGGGAATATTTTGGATTTATTCAACAATTTGGAAAAATTGAGAAAAACGAATCGCTTGGATATTTAAATTTAATCATCCACTCCGAAAAATTAAAAAGTCCGAAATCGAAAAAAAAACAATTGATTCGGGAGGGTTGATTGGATTTAATACGCATTTTGAGTATACTGAAATACGATATTCAGCTTATCACCTGTTTCCAAGTGAAATTTATTGCCATTCATCGCGTGCATCTGCTCCCGTACGCTGCATCTCCTTCTCCCCACACTTTCTCGTTGACTCTATCTCGCTCCGCATTATTCATATTACCGGTACATGATTTGCACGGTTGCCTTGAAGATGTTCAAAACAAATATGTGTCATGCGTACATTTAATGTTTGGAATAAATATGTGTCATGCATACTTTTCATTGTTATCTTTGATTCGTTCGACGATATCATTAGGAGGACTGAGAAAGGGCGGATGTTACGAATACCTAATAATTTCAGGAATTCCTGGAGAATACCTATTAATTTAAGGGAAATATACCTAATAATTGGAGAAAATCAGATGAAATCAGAAGATTAATGGGTGAAGTTGTGAGGGAAATTGTGACGGAATCAGAATTCTAAGCAGGGGTAAGTGTATCAAGCTTAAAGGTATTTCATAATCAGCACTAGCTTAGAAAAGGGACAATTACGGGTCACATAAATCCAAGGAAATTCAGTAGAGTGGGACAATTCGGTGAATGTGTGGAAATCGTTGGATTCTTCCCTGAAAAATCGATTAGCTAAAATGGGTGCGATAATCGATCAGCGAAGCGTCTGAACCACTTCGAGGTATCGATTTTTGCAACTGCGTTGCCTAAAGGCACAGTCCAACCTCAGAATCGTTTTTCTGTTTTTCTGACTATCTTGAAAACGGTCTCACACTGATTCCAATGATGTCTTCGAAATCGTACAAGACCCCCTAGGAACGAAGTTATGGCCGCTCAAATATTGTGCTACGGAAGCATGGTGGACGAGTTGTCCGAGGCTCGTAACTTCCGTCATTTGCAACCGGTGTATGCGAGACGACCTGAGTGAAGAAAGAGGCTGGGAATAAAGGGAAGAACGGGGCTACTGGTCCGGAACCATCGCTCACCTCGCCGCTGTTGAGCTCGAAAGATCGTAAAAGGGGCGTGCCAAAGTGGCTTCCTGGTATGGGCGCCCCAGGGTGGCTTCCCCCTATATCTCGCTTATTCGGAGGAATTGAGAGCTCGCATTTGGCAGAGGCTATTTAGGTTGGGTAAACTTCACAATTCTGTGAAAATCTCAGATTTCGACCCTGAGCTTGGACTGTGCCTTTGAATCGGTTTATAGTAAGCGCCCGGGGCGCAACCATCTACGCTGTATGATATGCTGTGACGTCATCAGCCGACAGTTGCGCTCAGGGCGCAGTGTGAATTAATCTCGTCGGTAGCACCCGGAGCGCAACGCATGCGGCCTGGATCGCAACATATGTGGCCCGGAAATTGCCAAATTTGTCACTCTGAGCGCAACATGGACGCGGCTCCGGGTGCATTCGGGGTGGACTCAGGGCCTGCTATTGCCTGAGATCAGGGGGACCTGAAAGTAATGTCGTTTTTTATCCTAAGTAGAAACACATACATTTTTCACGAGTCTTTTACCATATAATCGATGATGCATGATTGTCAATAACCTTTTGTCGTCTAGTAAGTGAATTTTCAATCCCTGATCGATGAAAATTATTTGGTTTTTTCGGCAAAATATCTAGAGATGGCATTTTGGATACCATCTAAATTCGCAAATCGGAATAAGCGGAAATCCGATGGTGCAACATCGGGCGAAGACGGTAAATGAGGGAGCACCTCTCCCCCAATTCATTAATTCTTTTTCTATGGGTTCGCCTTGCGCAGTACGGTCTTTCATTGTCGTGTTGGCGAATGATGCCTTTTCGGTAGAAAATCGCTTGCAACTTTTCGAATACAGATTGATTAACTCGCTGCAATCGTTCGCTGTAGAGGTCTGCATTAACAGTTTGTCCAGGTTTTCGCAATTCAAAACGAACAATGCTGCGAATACTCAATCAAACTCGCAAAAGTGCTTTTCTGGGATGAAAACCTGGGTTAGCAGTACTACGAGAGGTTTCATTTGTAGAGATCCACTGCCTTTTGTGATTCGGGTTATCATAAGAGAACCATTTTCATCTCCTGCGATCCAGCAATCTAAAAACGCTTCTGTGTTGTGTCGTTCAAGGAATAAGTTGCATGTGATTGATCGTTATACGGGACTCCAAATACCTGCTCTGCTCACTTTCCCAATCCCACCAAATGTTCTTGGATGGTCGACCAAGATTGGTTAAAGGCAGTGTTCACGATAAACCTCGTTTTTGATTTTTAGTGTGAAACACTACGCTGGCAGATGCTGGAGGGAGTATGGTCGAAGAAAGCAGCGAAAACTGGCCAGGAATCGCCAAAAAGGGGTGTAGAGTGGCCAGTTTGGAAAGCCAGTCCGCCCAAGAGCAGCCAGCCCGCCTTTCTTGAGACGAGTTCCCGGGGATATGAACGTGTTTAATGTTGACTCACTGAAGTTTGACTTCGCGCGGAACTCATCCACGCTGAAAATCGTTGCAATAATCACAACATCATTTTTGCGCAATTGCAAGCGTTTTTCCTCGCTTTTTTCTTCGTTTCTGGCACGGACAGGCCTTCAGTCACCTATTTAAAAAAAAACTCGAGGACCGTTTTTATCGTGAACACTGCCTTTAAGACTATTTGACAATTGCTCAATCATCACACACGGATTTGAATCAGACCGCAGATCAAGTATTGACATGCACAGAAACGACAATGTTTTTCCGGTCCCCCTAATACGCCCCAGAGTCCATAACGCCATAAAAGCGCAAAACATGTCTCGGACCTTGGAGCATGTTTTATGAGAAGCGAGCCTGTCAAGAAGACAAAGCTCGAAGATGTAAATGTTCCTATCTGCATTCGAAATCACCCTCACGCTTCATTGACAGTTCCCTTCCATTATTCTGGGTCAATTATGAAGTGTCAACAGATCGTCTCTTTACTGCCACACGCTGCAACCGTATTAGCACTGCAGCGTTTACAAAGCACTAAACACCCAAAGTCATAAAAGTGTGCTGGATTCGCAGAACAGGCACGATAGCTATTTCAATTGTTATTGAATTAGATAAATATGTAATCAGAAGTGAACTCTGAGTATGCTCAGTATTTATATTAACAAACGTGTAGCTTACTATGATAGAAATATAGGCGTGCAGGTAGAGCACAACGAGAAGAAAGAGGTTTGCGAGTTGAGCGACGACAATCCAACGAGACAGGCGAGATGGCGATGGAGGCGTTCTCACGCTTTCCATGCCCAGCTAAGAAGGCTGTAGGCTGGTTCGGATGGGCTAGGCAGGTCAATCTGTGAGAGCAGCGTGTGTGTAACGCGATACAGGCCAGCTATCGCCATAGTTCCAACGATAAACAGCGAACTTCCACGCCTGTTTCGAACTGTGACAACATCAGGGACTAACTATAGACCAGGGAATGAGCTTCGTACAAGTTCATAGGACACAGTACTTTCCTTGAACTTCGTCTGAAATAATGGAATCAAGCAGGGAATACAAATACACGAACGCATCATGAAACTTTTATGCTGACATGTATTACGTTCAAAACTTCGAGGGCGCCTCTTTTCACAGGACCAGTTTTTTCGCGTGCATAACGTGCGGGGTGGACGTATCCTCTGTACGTCGTAATTCTCACGACTCATGGCACGAGCGGCGCGGGCGAATCTGCTCCATCCTCTGTCATGCGCCCTCTCATTGTTTCTAACCGCCGCTCCGCACCAGCACGCATAGAAACCATGAGAATCTCGCGATTCATCGCCTTTACATAGGTAAATAACGGAATTTCGAATACGAGACCATTCGCCTAACAATGGACTGTTTTACCAGCACCACAACGATTTGGAAACCCGTTTTCGTCGTTGTAGGTTTGTGACAGTACATAAATGATTCGAGCTGAGAATTCTCCAAATGCCTCCGGGAACACCAAAAAGGGCATTATCATTGATTCGTGAAAAGGCAAGGGAACTTTTCGAGTCTTCAAAAAATCATTTTTCTGGTTAGACTCAAAACTTTCAACTGCGGATTATTCAGGACGTTGAACGCGAATTTCGGATCTGTTTGTCGATAGACTTAGGGCGGCTACTCTAGGTTACGGTAGGCGTTTTTTAACTGGCGTGGCCTATAATTCAAAAACTGACAAATGGCCCCCAAATTTGTGTTTTGCGTTCCAAATAGCACCGACAAGGAAGATTTGAACCAAATCTAAGCCTTCGACCAAACTACCGTATATCCACCGTCACATACCGTAGTCCAAAGAAAATCGATAAATGGGTCACAGATTTGTGCTGAGCATCCCATATAACATCCATGAAGAAGTTTTGGGGCGATTTCATCACAGCATTCCGGGTCGTGAAAAGTCGCGTTTGGCTAGCAGAATACCAAATCAGCCAAAACTTCTGAAGAAATCGACGAAAGGGCACCACATTTGTGATCAGCACCCAAAAACACCCCTCACGCCCCCGTCATAGTCGGCCGTAGCCAGCCTTGCCGATACGCGTGTAATATACTTGTTCCGAATCGAATAATCGGATGAGTATCCGACTGTTTCAGTCGGATAAGAAAGTCGACTTTTTATTCGAAAAGTCGGATATTCGAAAAAGTGCGATATACGACTATAGTCGAAAAGTCGAATATTCGAAAAATTCCGGTATCCGACTACAGTCGAAAAGTCGAATATTCGAAAAAGTCCGATATCCGACTACAGTCGAAAAGTCGAATTTTCGAAAAAGTCCCATATCCGACTACAGTCGAAAAGTCGAATATATGAAAAGTGCGATATCCGACTACAGTCGAAAAGCCGAATATTCGAAAAAGTCCGATATCCGACTACAGTCGAAAAGTCGAATATTCGAAAAAGTCCGATATCCGACTACAGTCGAAAAGTCGAATATTTGAAAAAGTGCGATATCCGACTACAGTCGAAAAGTCGAATATTCGAAAAAGTGCGATATCCGACTACAGTCGAAAAGTCGAACATTCGAAAGGGTTATATCCGACTACAGTCGAAACGTCGGATATTCGAATAGTTCAGAATCCGAATATTGTCGCAAAGTCGGATCTTACAACCTGACTACAAAAAAACTTCTTGTCAATCACACTCCTCGAAAATAATTACGCTCATCCGGGAATCTGTATTTGATTTTAGTTATTAATTTAAACACGATTTTTATTTATATCGCTTTTGGGAGAAACTTTGTGGGTGCAGGTCAGATGGTAGCGATTTTTTAACAAACCTTATTGATGTTGCAAACAGATTTCTGCTATTTGTTGGACGACTACGGTGCGCGTCCAAGCTATAGAGGCACCATATTTTCGTGCGACCGATGGATCGTTGTGGGCTTCCTTCTGTGCGTCTGTCAAGTTTTCCTTTCGTATTGAACCGCTCACAACTCTGCCCATGGGTAGCAAAGTGCCTTCAAGGGAGCGGCCTACATATTACGCCCTCTAATTCCGTAGCGCAGGAATTTTTGGGTCCTCGCGACGCTCGCTAAAACCCGCTTATACTGCATCGAAGGTGTAAGGGTGCAAGCTCTAAGCATACTCCAAGCAAAAACTAAGGCGATATCCTCTATTTCGATCTCGCTGTCGCTAAGCCCGTGAATTCTCACCTTAATTGTTGCGAGAATTTATGGGCCAGGGTTGGGCAGGCTTGCGACAGGTCGCAACGGAGGTGGTCGTAAAAATTGCGGTAATTTTTGAACAAAAATGAAAATTTGCGGGGGGGGTGAGTGTGCTCGTAAAATTTTTGGAAAAAATGGCGTTTATCTTCAACCACTTGGAAAGGTAGAATGAGGTAGGAGTAGTAAGTAAGTGGTGAGTAAATTCACTTTTTCCAATTTTTTTCACAAGCCTATCCGTGAAAAATAACCGTTGCGACGGTAACCCCCGGGTCGCAATTTTGGCTCAACGCCGGTCCCAACAAGGATTGGCTTAAAAAAGGAATAACTCTACGAAGGTTCGAGTTATGTGAACTTCAAGATGTCAAATTAAAGAGGTTGAGTGCTGAATATAGGGGCCACGATTTTGGTCGTGAAATTTTTTTCATCCCAAGAAGGGGGGGGGGGGGATTGTAGGAATTTTGTCCACAGAGGGATCGTAAAATTTTGGTCACCGACCGCAACGGCCTCTCTGTGGCTGATCGTGGAGGGTGACCCCGAACCGCTCAATGAAATACCGTGCCAACGATACGTTTGACCGCGGGGACGCTGCAGGCCGTGGGAAGAAACGGCAATGCGGTCGATCGCCCTATAGTGCTGATCAGGACAGGGTGGATCGATCAAGGCGAAAATCTTCCACCCTCTTTCCCGCATTCTCGGCAAGAATTTCCGTAGTTCTTGAAGGTGACGTATCTAAAATTCCACCAACTGGGGCTAATATGTCCGTAGTTTACGTAAATTCTCGCGATAAAATTAGACTAGATACTGTGCTTATCTGGGCCGAATTCCGGCCCGCAAATGCGTCTCGACACGCTTTACGGCCGCACGCTTCCGAGTCAGAAAAGCTTCCAGCGCCGCAGCCGCCGATCTACTGACTGTAGGTGGGTTTTGAAAACTGGAAACTAAGAAAAATTGGAGAAAATTGTATAAAAAAGCCACATCGAGTCGGCTTTGGCGCTGGAAACCCGGCTGACTTGAGCGCGTGCGGCCACACAGCGTGTCGAGACGCAATTGCGGACCGGGATTCGGCCCAGATAAGCACGGTACCTCCAAAACCCTGGGAATCTCATGTACTCGTATGAGGCATTTCGCGACCCGTCGGCAGAGAGCAGATTCTCCCAGGAAGAATCATTTCTAGCAACTTTTTTTGAAACATCTATGTTTTTACGTTGTTCCCAAACTGTAGAGGCACTTGTCTTTACGGTAGTAGAACTCTGATCATATGACATTTCATAGCAAATCAACATGTAATAGGCTGTCTACAGTAATAATCAACTTCAAAAACAAGGTTATGTACATATAGAATCAACCTAATTTCTTTACAAGAAAATTGGACAGCTCTGACTGATCGGCGAACGTATTCATTGCGAACTGCCTTTTTCACATCTAAAGTGAAGAATATATAACGCTAGCTATATATTGCTACGGAAACTCCGCCAGATATAAGCTCTTACCACGAAACCTGTGGCAAATACTATAAGGCACGCCTAAACATCCGCCAAGCAGCCATATCGGTCTGATTTTGGTTTGAAAAATGATGCTTTAATCTGTCAGAACGCCCACGAGAGGATGAGTGAGAAATCGACGTGTTTTCATGTAAAACAAAACAGTTACTTGCACTTGAATTTTTTTCATAGTCGGATAAAAAGTCGACTTTTTATTCGAAAAGTCGAATATTCGAAAAAGGGCAATATCCGACTACAGTCAGAAAAGCCAAATATTCGAAAAAGTGCGATATCCGACTACAGTCGAAAAGTCGAATATTCATTCGGTGCGATATCCGACTATAGTCGAAAAGTCGAATATCCGAAAAAGTGCGATATCAACTATAGTCGAAAAGTCGAATATTTGAGAAAGGGCCATATCCGACTACAGTCGAAAAGTCGAAATATTCGAAAAAGTGCTATATCCGACTATAGTCGAAAAGTCGAATATTCGGTGCGATATCCGACTATAGTCGAAAAAGTCGAATATCCGAAATGAATTCCTTTTTGGAACAAGTATAGCGTGTAATACCGGACTGCGCCCGCAAGCCCCTGCCTGGTCGATACGTATGCAAAACATTGCGTACTGAGGTCGAAAAATCTCCCCGTTGTGTCCGGACTGCGCCCGCCTGCCTAGTTCCGCCTCAGTCGATGCGTATGCAATACATCACTCAAGAACCCCCGCTGTGCCCGAATCGCACCGTCCTCAGTGCGCTTGAATGGGCCCGCCTAATCGATAGGTATAAAGCCGACCACTACGAACCGGAGAAGACGGCTCAGTCCTGCCTTCAACCGACTATGATAGGGTCTTAGAAAGTTTTGAGCCATATCCTGAACTATCTTTCTGGACATCCAAAAAATACCATCCGTGTACCCCTTTTCTCTTGACGAAGCTATGAAAATGCACACTCTTGGAACTCTCCAGTGAGGCTCCGTCCATAGCCCAGACGTCCTGGCGTCACGTGACCGTAAAGTGACGCTGGGGTTTCGACCTTCAGCATTTGTTATTGATCTGACTCCCCAGCGACCACTGCAGCCGGCCATTGGCTGACGGTGGAGGCATATATTGTCGATACCATCGTTAACCGCGTGCCATCCTCGGACACGTTGAATGCGCCAGCCGTCTGGCGTCACGCGCCGGCGTTTGAGCGCTGGCGCATGATGCTTGACGCCTTGACGCTTCGCCGCTGTTCGTCTGCTATGGACGGAGCCTGAATCTCTGATGGATTCAGGAAATTTTGAAAACGGATTATTGGTACACAGGACAACACCTACAATATCCAGAACATGGTATTTGTACCTTCCATTTTAAATAAGCCTAAAGCTGGTTTCAAAAAACTGACGAGGTGCTAGTAAAAGGTTTTCTACCCCATTTGAAATATCCTGTTTCCGTAATATTCGCATCGCATGCAGCTAATCCAATACTGATAGCCCTTTGGTCCCCCTAATCCGATTCTTTTGCAAAGCGCGTATGGTGTAATAGAGACCAAATATATTTATACTCTGCTATAAGCAATCACTACAAATTCAGACGAGCACGAGGTTTCGTTCACAATCCAGCTGCAAGAAAAACACATGACAAAGGCCAAAAATCACATTTGATTTGTTCAGAACGCATTGCACATATAACTTATGAAAACACAATAATGATATCTCAAAAATACAATGGTGAAAGGTTCAAAATAGGATCACACTATGCGATGCGGACGGGGACTGGGATAGGGTAAAGCATTTGAGGGGAAGCTTGATGAATAGCGCGCCTACACCACTGCTCATCAGACAGCTTCTGAGGGAAAGGTAGACACTGACCTTATGTAGGGATCTCACTAGATCTCATCGATGAACACCGAGGCTAAGCTCTACATCTATGCTTCAACTAGAATGTACACGTTATAGATACATCAAAACAACAACTACATTTGGAAGAGCGCTGGCGATAGATCATCTCACATCGATCCTGGCATTCAAAGCATTGATTGAAAAAATAAAACGAGTAGGTTAATCCATTGACTTTCCCAATCGTCGTAACCTCACTAAAAACATATCCGATTTTCAGGCTACAGAAGAAACGCAAATTTCAGCATCAAACCTCGTTCATAGTTCTTCTCCAAAGCTTCTGAGACACGGTGACGGGCCTCCATTGATTGGAACGCGACACCCACCCGCAAAAGTGATGGATTCTCTTCCACAGCCAGCATCATGTCCATCTCAACTTGATTGCCCAAGACTGATTGGCGCTATAATAGAAAAATATCACAATAGTCGGAAAAATATGATGGTTAAAAGCATTCTGGCAACACATGTGAATAAGTGTGACAGCTGAATAGGCTTAGTAAGTGAAACATCGCTGAGAAACCCCTAAACTGAGTTGGATATCTTAAAGGCAGAATACCCGCCAGGGTTGAACAGGGTCGTGACCCGGCGCAACGGGGGGTCGTTAAAGTTTTGGAAAACCAAGAAAAAATGAAAATTGAGGGGGGGGGGCTCGTAAAAACTGTGAAAAAAAAAATTATCTCTAAACCACTTGGTGAGCTGAAATGTGAAAAACATTTTTTCAAAGAAATGTAAAGCAATTCTTCATTTCGGAGGGTAGGGGTCGTCAAACATTCCAAAAAATTTCGAAAATTATGGTCTTCATGAGGGAGGGTCGTAGCTCCGCCAAAAATTGGCACAAAGACCTGCTCAACCCTGATACTCGCTCACAAACATGTAAAGAGATCGAAGTTAATACGGTACCGTATCCGATGTGTGGTCAAGGGCGCCGCTCCCGAATTTCTGGCCACGAATTGACTACATAGGATTTTTATGAAGTCTGATATGTATGTGAAACGTTTCCTGATTTTCCCCAAGAGGCTGGAACCCCTGATGGGCAAAATTTTGACGTGGGTGCGGAATTTTTTCGACCACCCCAATATCAGACACAGCTCTTTAATACTAGTATCGATAAGGTTTGCTCTAAAATAAACCATTCAAAAGCCTAGGCTGCCCAGATACACTCGTATCAAAGCATGATAGCATATCTGCGTACAGCATGGGCGCTCGCGTCGCGGTCCCCAATTGGGCCCAGTGCATACTTGCATCGCGGCGCCGGGGTCTCGGTATAGAAACTGGCACAATCCACCGCGCCCAGCTCGGCAGGCACTCGCACCTAGAACTGACAGCCGTCACACGCGACGGTGTCGTGCCTGTGTCGCGACCAATCTACACTTTTTCACAATGTGCGCACTGTTTAGCGCCAGGTGGATGACGTGTCGTGTCCTCGGGCACTGCATGCGGCAATGCGACAGAAACCTGTCCTGACATGAGAGGCAATAATTTGTCTGTTTTTCTCAATTGGTGGATGGGCTCCAATTCGTCTATTATTTCTAATCGACAGTTCGCATACATTAACAGCCATCGGCCATAGCAAAGTATTCTTTATCAGTCATGGATCTTTTCCATGATCTCATTCCTTTCATATTTTCTTTTTCATGATTTTGCTTGCAAAACAATGCAATAATCCTTGTCCTTGTTCAAACTTAACTCAATTTCACAAAAACTTCAGCCTCTGTCTGTCTGTCTTTCTGTCTGTCTCTCTTTCTCTTTCTCTCTGCGTCCCTCTCTGTGGGAAACTAGACTACATTTTCCACGACACAACTGCCCACGCTGCCGGCCTTGGGCTTGACTACGGAACAATTACTACCGGCTTTATCGACGACTTATGACTGCGAACCCCTGGCTCAGAGAAATGGAGGGTAAAAACGCCCTCAGACATCGTCTGACCTTTGATGCAAACTTCCCTGTTTCTATGTTTGAAAAAAGCTCATAAGTACAAAACAGCTGGCAGACGAGGATATCCCCATTACACAAGCCACCATGCGAAGAACACTGGCATCAAATTATAGCTCATTCTGCATAAACTGTCACGCGACTCTTACACATGCTCAAAAAACAAGGACGAAGGTCCATAATGGGACCTTATGGCGTAACGTGACGCTTTCCACTCCTACAACTTGTGTAATCAGTATCGTTTAGAGTAATTTCACACCTGCAGAAAAAGGGAACCAATTATCTACTGCAGTCAACAGCTGTTCATTATTGACATCAGGAAGCTTCGAAATCTAGCAAAACACCGCCCGCCTGCTTGGCATTGAGAAGAAACGCATTTAAAGAAGCACATGTAACAACTCCAACTATCGTTCATTATTGACATCAGGAAGCCTAGAACCCCAGCAAAGCACTGTCCATCTGCAGTCATTGAGAAGAAAAGCGTTTAACAAACGCCCTGCACTTAAGGTTAATCGAAAACTGTCAGACAAGATTTTTTGGCTCAATTACAATGGGGATGGGGTCCAAGAAAAATTTCGCACTCACGTCTCAGAGTTTCGCCCACCCAGGGATTCCAATGTCTTGAGGTAAATTGGGCATCGTTTCGCACCCACGCAGGAATTCTTGAAAAAAAAACCGTAATGGGCAAAATTTTGACTTGAAATTTTTTTTCTCTCTGTTCTCGCACACTTATGTACTCCAGCTTAAGATATTGGCTCGAGGGAAAGCTGTTTCGTCGAACAAACAAACACCTAAGAATTACGCTTGAACAAAAGGGAAAACAACAACATCTGTAGAAGCGGTGTGAGTGGCCCTTGACAGTCTCTATTGACACCAACAAAGCTCTCAGAACGAAAACACAGCGTGCAGTCGCACTGATGGTCAGTGGAAAACATGTTTTCTTTCTGTATACTCCAACAACTTTCGAACTTCAACCTCCAAACTCAGTTCAACACTGGCTTTCGTTTCCTATTGTTCAGAAACAATACGTACCTACTAAACCGACTATAGCTGAATTCTGAATCTATACTCAACAGAAAACAGTTACGCAGCGAAAACCACAAACAAATCCTTATTTCAACTAACCTGATTTTCTGCTTTGAACTCAGTCAGGCACTGTGTAACAAGAGTTGCTCGGAGAAGTTTAGCTAATAGTTCCGGACTGATGAAATTTGATTCTATGTTTAACACCTTCAGCGATGTGGATGTCTCCAAAAGATCGACCAATCCCTGAAACAAAGCTATCAGAGGCCTTCCATCAATAATAGCGGACAGAGATCACCTAATGGAAAGCTTTCAAAAACCCTTCCTTCAAGGGCCTTCAATCAAACAATCTCAATGTTCACCATGAAAAACTCCACCAATGATTAAGTCTATGAATTAGGACAAGTCCTCGACTCAACCAAAACAACGTCATTTATGCTATTTTTTTTGCAAAGAAACATTTTGCGCAATATCAAACAACTGCAGTCTTTCAAGCAGATAAAATTGTTATTGAATCGGGAAATTATTAGCAGACCGCCTCCCTGGTGCAGTCCTTTCTAAGGATTGCCCCGAACACGAGTACAAAGTTTGATAGTACTGAGTACAAAAGGGGAAGCAAAAAACAATTCCAAATTACCAAAGTCCCATAAATGCTCCTGAGTCGACCAAAAACGGATTTGGTACCAAAAAAAAACGGACAAAAGGTTTAACCTATTCGGAATCCACAAGAAAGCGCGGTTCTGAGGCGCTATTTGGAGCACCGGAAAATCATAAAGGTCCGTTTTCAGAAGTTGTGAAGATCGTGGTAGATGAAACTTTATTCAGCCAGGATAAGCTACCGTAATACTCCCAAAATCCAAAAACGGATTCTATATTAGTGTTCAGTGATCCAAGCGGCCCTTTACAGCAAGTTAAGGTTTTTTTCTGAAGCGTAAAAGAGATATTTCCAAGTTTCTGATCTACCGAGTATATGCTCAAATACAGTGGACGCTCTGATCCCCCCCTCAAGAAAAAATTTCAAAACCAAATATGAGTGAGCAGCGTGTATCGGCCATGTGAAAGTGGTTAATTCATAGTTTATTACTAGCGAAAACTGGTATGAAGAGGGGGTAGACGAGCGCGTAGGCCCAGAAATGGTGTGGAACGTCCTAGAAATGTTGTAAAGCTTGAGTCTCCAGGAACTTTGGGAAAGTTTGAAAGATGTTTCCGCACACTCCGTAAACATGTTGGTTTACACTGCTCGAATACAAGCTCTTAGCAGCGAAGTTTTAGTACTGTTTGCAAAAGTTGAACAGCTTTCCAAATTTTAGAACGTGGTTTCGTTTAGTATGAACGACTCATTGAAAACAGAAAAAGACATTCTTTCGAAATCTCTCACAAAATCCTTAGATTAGGAGTGCAAGGGGACGGGTAGGGGGGCTCTGATAGTCAATTTTCAGTCTCACCCAAAAAAATAACGGGTTTGATAGGAGGGGAGTGTTCAACCACACGAAAGATGGTCATCGCTTTAGTTAAGAAATCAATAAGCCCATGACTCAACTGTATGCTTCCAAGGTCCCCCTCGCTGCATGAAGCACACTCCACTGGAACCTGACTCGGTGGGCTTACTCTTGTCTAAAATCAAAGATGCAGGGTCAAGCGGAAGAGAAAAGAAAAAAAGGGACCCGCGTGAGACCTCAGCGCCGCTACGATTCCCTCCCCTTGGTAACCGAAATTTTCGCAGATCTTGATGATCTGCTCCCAAATTTTCGTTTTTGGGTCGCAGTTCTTACCATCTCCGCCGAAAATATTCAGTTCTGAGATAAAATTTTTACGATCCCTAACCACCCGTTGAGAAATTATAAAACCGTGCTTGACCCTGAAATTTTAGTGATATTCTTCAAACCAGTCGTGATATACCGTTCGAAGACGCACACCGTTTCTACGCTTCATCGTCATACGCTCCTTTCCCCTTCACCTGGATAATGTTATTTCTCAATTTCATGCTGGAAATTAATCTAGAAGATAAGAAAATAGCATACGTCAAAACTCAGAAAAAAAGGAGAATCGAATTTTTTACGAGTTTAGGGAATCAGCAACTACGCCCGTCATCCAAAAATGAAGTTCTCGCGTGAAGATTAGTAGAATTTCTGCCCAAAGCACTAGAATTTGGGGGGATTGTATCTCCCATTATATTTGACGGCAAAGTTTCGTGTTTGATTGTACAAAAACAAACGTAAATGCTAATTGCGCTTTAAATCGATCCATCAAATGGGCTGTGAGAAGAACAATGAATACTAAAGGGGAAAATGTAAAAACTCAAATGCGAAAAACTTCAAACTCAATTTAAAAAATAATAAACGTGAAAAAAATGGCAGAATAAAAAGGAAGAAACGATGGTTCACAAGTACACTGGGCTAAAATTTAGAAAAAGCTAATGAGAAACTGTAACAAATACATTGAGTCTAGTGCGTGCTCTCCGGAACGTGCGACAGCAACAATGCATATCAGCCATATCGGTTTCCTATCAGTTGACACGAAAAACACTAAATCGCGTAGCCCGCTGTAGGAAGTATGTACTATGCCCTAGCCGAAATACCAGGAAAGAAAAAAAAAAACAAATAGATGTGAAACGCACTCTGGCTTCACTGTCTGATATCGCTGTGTTAGCCATACTCAATTTTGTGATATGATTACTAGCGCAGGCAGCAGATATTAGTTTTTGGATTCGTTCCTAAAAACATCAACGATCAGCTAAAATAAGGAAAACCACGAAAAAAACTAACCTAAACAAGAAAGGAACTAACCTTGGAAACTCGTTTCATATTGTTAATATTAACATCTATTAGATCCTGGTCGTCCTCTTCTAGCCGCCTTAACAAGAGGAAAATCAGGCACGGTAGGATCAGAGATGGCAATTCAACTCACCTAATACACTGTTCAACGTCTGTTTCGTTCTCCGGCTCATCAGGCATTTCTTTCGGCTCATAAGCTCGAATAATACCCGAAAACGTCGTACCCGTACTGTCATCCTGTCCCTTCCCTTTCAAAGCATTGTAGTATTGTGGCTGGTTAAGAATGTTATGCATACCTGAAACGAAAATGCTTGGTAAAAATGCACAATAAAACTACGATAATATTTATGACTAAAAATTATATTTGGGACAATCAATCAGTTGAGAAAGCTATGACGATGATGATGTGGCGCAGATGATTAGTTCCTGAGCGAGTGGTGCAGGATATCGTTGAACGGCGGCGAGATGAAGTTTCAAAAGTCACGGCGATTGTGCGATTCCAAAAGAATGCAGCGGGTTAGGATAGCAAAAAGGCGCTTGTCTTCCAGCGACTAGGCTAACCCGGGTGAAGAATCCGAGACCCCAAGAGGAGCGCAAAGGAAGGAGAAAAAACGAGAGAACTGCCAATCTCCTCGCTGGCGGCCCCTCGTCCCCTTTCCTGTCCCGCGCAAATCGACCACTTCCGGATTGGAATGGCTCTGGCCGCAATCCGGCGGTAATTCAAAATTTGACCAAATCCGTAGTGCACTTGGTGGACTCTTTCATGACGTCTTTTTAAAGTTTCTGTTTTGAACTCTTTGTCTGCAACATTTTTTTCATTTCCATACATACCAGCCACAACAGCCCCTAAAGACGTAGCATATTGAAAAAATACGACAGACTAATTTTTAACGAAGGTACTCCCTTCAGAGATCAGGGTCATTCCAAATTGAATATACATTTCTAAAAACTATTTTCGGACGCACAATACGAACATGCCCTTCAAGAGGCGAAAAAAAGCTATAGGCGCCCCCCCCTAATTTTCCACAGGGTTCAGCGAGTTTTTGACCAGACGAGACCAACGGGGTGGATGGAGGGGGAATCGTCAAATTTCAGGACGATTTGATAATTTGACAAAGAAGTCGTACGAATTTTGAACAAAACTTACCCTCATAAGAAGATTCGTGAAAATTTTAAACATTTCTAAAAAAAAAATTGGTCGTCAAAAGGAAGACGGTCGTGAAATATACATTTATAAAACTATTTTCAGGCGCAAAATCAGAATATGCCCTTCGAGCGTGCTTGAATTCCTTTGAAAAAAAGCTACATTTATTCTTCGTTGGTTAAAGGCAGCATACACGGTCACAAACGTGGTCGAGATAACAGGATAAATAGGCCCGCATGGCCCCAACCATGTCGTCAACGACGTTTGTAACGCCGAAAACCTTCCAGTATGATAATATTCGACAATGTTTGAGCAAACTTACCTTCCACGCCTGTACTTTCCCACCCATTCCAGCACGAGAATGAGAAATGAAACTTGAGAAAACATGTGATAAGTTAGAGTGATAGCACTATCAAATGGGAGTGCACGAGAGATCCAGCTTGAATTACTCGAATATAACATGTTTGTTCACCGATGAAATCCTCCATTTCAAAAGTCAGCCGAAGTAGAGCGGCATTCTCGAAAGTGGACCAGAGTTAATCGGTAAACAGGCATGTTATATTCGAGCAATTCAAGCTGGTTCTCTCGTGCACTCCCATTTGATAGTGCTATCACTCAAACTTATCACATGTTTTCTCAAGTTTCATTTCTCATTCTCATACTCGAATGGGTGGGAAAATACAGTCGTGGAAGGCAAGTTTGCTCCTTCATTGCCAAATATTATCATCCTGGATGGTTTTCGGCGTTTCAAACGTCGTTGACGACATGGTAGGAGCCGTGCGGGCTAATTTATGCTGTTTTCTCCACCATGTTTCTGGGCGTGAATGCTGCCTTTAAGCGTCTCAATTATATTGGTCAGCCGAATCCGGAAACATTCAAGAAAAGTTCTAGATCTGACTCAGGATTTCCCAATGGATATCATCTGATGGAAGACAATCAAGAATCTGAGGTCCAGTAGTGGAATTTCGAAAGACTTCAACGTATTTCTTTCAAAACTTCCAGTTGAGGAATTTTTTTCAAAACGGGACTATTATCGACTTACGCTATGCTGTTACAGAAATGGCTGAAAATCTTCTACAAGGATCACTTGGAGTGCTCAACACGAATCTGAGGTCCGTTCCCAGATATTGATGGGGAAGTTCCCGAGAACGACAGTAGAACTTCCCTCGAAACAACTGGGGAACTTCCCCCGAATCAGGGGGAGGCGAAGGGACTTCTCGACAGCAGAGCAATATATACATTTATTACATGCGCGTCAGCACATGTGAATAACAAAAAAAGCGAAGAGAAAAACAATAAAACGGGACCAGCAACAAACAAATAACTAGGCCCCACTAGAGCCAATAAAAGGTTCCTGTTGCAGCTACTGGTCAACTTGCCTCTTAAAGTTACTGAAAGAACTAGGCACCAAGAGCCTTTTACTAAAGCGCAGATATTCCAATCCCACTCGAATTGTGAATAAATTTCGCCTTAAACGAGCACTAGGCTGAGGGAAGCTGAGTTTGAACCCCTGACCTCCTGTATGAGAACGTCTCGAAGTGAAGAATTCAGATAGTTTAGGACCCACCAGACCATTCAACATCTTGAAAATTAAGAACAAGTCATTTCTTCTTCTACGGAGAGCAAGAGTGTCGAGCTGTAGCCTTTTATTTCTCAGATAACTCCTAGGAATGTTGGCATATGTGAATCCAAGTGTCCGAATAAAGACTTTCCTCGTAAGGCTGTTTTGTACCTTCTCCAATTTTTCTGCAAACTGACGTTTATAGGGCCAAAAAACGCAAGTCCCATACCCCAACATTGAGCGAAAATAAATTTTATAGGCCTTGACCAGCAACTTTGGATCTTTCGATCTTAGCGATTCGAATAGGAGAAAGAGTCTCTGCTGCGCCTTAGTAGCAATGAGCCTACAATGTTCATCAAACGAAAGTTTGTTATCTACTACGAATCCAAGATCTTTTATTCAGGGTCAAGCGGGGCCTTGCGTAATTTTTTGACATCGGAGCGACCTCCACCATCAATTTTTCCAAAATTCGAGATGTTTGCGACCCCCTCCCCGAGACGCGATTTCTGGGCAGTTTATATTTGATTACTAAAACTGTCAGACGCCGAAATTTCATTCAGTATTCGGGCTCAAGCGTCTAAAACCTGAGCAATGACTGATTCTTCCCTTTGGTAACAATAAACATCGAGAATTTCAGAGATATCTCCATCAAATTTTCATTATTGGTCCTGAATTTTGGCGACCCCCCCCTAACCGTCAGTTTTGGCCACAATTTTTGCGAACCCCCCCCCCCAACACGTTGCGAAGTTTCGCAACCCCGCTTGACCATGCTTTTATTTTATCAATTGCCTCAATAGGTGTATCGTTAATTACATAGGTGGCTTGGAGATTAGGGTCTCCCCCCAGGTGTAGGACTTTGGTTTTCCTAACCAACAAGGGCAGTCCCCATGTTTCCGACCAACAGCAAACTATCCTGCAAAGCTGACACCCCATTATTCCTAACTTCACTGAAAACCTTGATATCATCCGCAAATATCTGACATCTAACACCACCACGTTCCACTACAATAGGGGAAATTCCCACAGCAGGAGTTCTCTTGTTCTCCCGACTGCAGGTCTTCCCGCGACCTTCCGACTGCAGATCTTCAAATTGTTCAATGATTGATCGAAAATCAGCTTGCTAGAGCTCGCTTTTTTCGACAGTCTCCTGTTCCTGAAAAACTGCAGTCGGTCAAATAATATTCCCCTCTAACAAGAGGTTTAAGCTTATTATGTCCTCTGGAATCCAGGCAGAGATGCCTTACGTAGCCCTTGAATGGCAGATCTGCCCCTCAACTTGCAATGTGCGAGACCACCTCGCGACTAGCCCGTCTGCATCACCGTATACCGTGCGGCGCGGCATTGTTTTCGCGTTCATCATGCTTGGGGGGAGGCCAAGGGAACAACCGTGAGGAGAACTTCCCTTGGTATCCCCCGCAATCGACTGTTTTCAACGTCAATCGTTGTGCATGATTCGAGGGGAGAGGGGCGAGACGTCTCGCTCTTCTCTACCTCGATCGAGTGATAACGACCAAATCAGGTCTATTCTCCTCGGGAACTTCCCCACAAATATCTGAGTTTACCGATCTTCGGTGAACTAAGGCAGGTCGCAAGGGTACGTGGCAGTTCGGAAGTTTCGGGCAGGGTGAAGCGGTTACTATCCCGCGTGACAACGGCACAACGGGGGGGGGGGCGTAGAAATTACCAAAGGGGGAAGGTAGAAATTGCCAAAAATTGTGGAAATTTGGGTGGTACCTTGAAATCTTGGGTCCCCAAATAGGAAACGTTGGGAAACCTTTCTAATAGATTTATAGCCAATCACAAGCCCGAGGATGCACCTGAATTGAGGGGGGCGAAAACATGCTCGACAATTTCGGTCGTGTCCGAGAAAATGGTCCGCTTGATCCTAGTCTCAGATTTGTAACAAACCTTCTCTGTGGGGACTCTTAGAGCAGGCGAACGTAAGTTTGAGGTTGGTGGAGTCGATTTTCGACATATTATGGGGGCTCTACCAGCTAAATGGCATTATACCCACCGCAACCTACCGTAAACCTCAGAATGTCGATAAACGGACTCCAGACTCGTGCTTAGCATCCTATATAGTCCACACACGGGAGTTCTCCGGCAAGTCAGAAAAAATCGAAACAACCTACAAAAGCCCTATACGAAACATCCTGATTATAAGTCCCCTCATCTATCAATGAAGCTTTAGAAACGCCCACTGTTAGGTCCGTGGCTTGTTTCCTTAAGAAAAAAACATTCAAATCTCACCCGCGGCTGGGGAGGGCGGTCGCATGCGCCAGCCCGCTAATCCATTCACGCCGTAAGAGCGCAGCTGATCAGCTTCCATACAGCCAGCCGCCGGTGAGATTTAAACGAACGCGCCAGCCGCGAGTGAACTTTATGTGTTTTCCTTTAGGAAACAAGCCACGGACTTAAAAACAGTGATCACGATGATTTTCGTCCCCAAGTTTTTACATAAAACAATGCATTGGCCTCCAAGTGCTACCGAAACCACGACGATTCGGCAAGAGACGCATTAAAACGTCGTATTTCAGTGACATTATTGTATAACATGGACTAGCTGTCCGGTTGGATGAACATGTTTATGGTGGTTGTCACCGGAGGAAAGTTGGGTCAATCGAAAATAAAAGAATATTTCATGCAAAGCAGGATTAGTTAGGGCCCTTAGGAAAGAACGGAGCACTAGAGAGTAAAGAATTTCAAAGATCGGGTCCACAAAAGATTTCGCTGTCGCAACAAACACTTCCTGTGAGAGTAAAGAGGCGGGGTGAGAGTAAGGAATTCCGTGCCCTTCTGGAGCGTTTTTCTCAATTTCTATGTCATTTTAGTTCTACCCGGGGGCCACTTAACCAATATAGCGAATAATCTCAAAATTGAAGATTATCGTGAACACTGCCTTTAACTATACACATCTCTTCGTTCAGAGTGATTCTAGGCAGCTCACGAGGGCATGGTCGGATTCTATATTCGAGAATTCGAAAATGGTCCTACTAGTGACCATTCTATTCAGAATGGCCACTTTCACTACAATAGGAGTTTCCATATGATTTGCCGAAGTTTCCTTTATAACACAGAAACTGCCGATAAAACCTTCGTAGAGCCTGATTTGAACGATTCTCATATCCAAAAATAAGAACTTGGAAACGAGAAGAAGCCACTTATTCCTCGACGATAGGAATAAAGGAATTCATAATCAAAATGTATTTTGATGCCCTGAGATTACTTTCATATTTTAATGCGAGGTCGCATATTAATCGTAAAAATAAGAAAATCGAATAGACAATTTTGATCTGATGTTGTTGAACAACACACTGTCCACATATGTTAACTAAGGATAAATAAATAAATAAAAATTACCGAGGATGCCGGCCAGGCCCACAAGCCCTCGTTCAGGTCCCCCATCCAGCGCTTCGCCACGGTCCTCGTCATCGTCCAAATCGAGTTCTATTGGCATTTCCATGGCAGCTATCCTCGATATAAGATGATCCTCCGATGTCGTGCCATCAGAATCGCGACCACTATCACCCTCCCATATTTTACCTAAAACTCCAGATTTCTGATGATTCAGTGTCATGCTACATCCATATTCTAAACATTCAAAGCAGCCTTGCGGAATGAAATCACCTCGTTTTGTTCCGGCAGCAAACGGTACCACATCTTCCCAATCCTTTTCATTCTTCGCTTGTTCTTCCAGAAACTTCATGAGATGATCTCTTTTGAATGGACCAGTAGGGGATTTTGTCGTCTGATCACGACAGCGCTGTGAAGGTGGCAGCATGGTATTCTGAATGTTGGGGAAGTGAAAAAATCCGCCGTGAAGGTTCATAAAGATGTGCAAGTGAGAAATAATTGAACATGACAGTCATATATTGCTTAAATGGCATTAGTCAACCCAGACAATAACGATGACTCTTCGCATTTCTCTGCTCTCCTCTGATGATAATTCCTTTAAGAAGCATTCCTGTTCACCAAAGCGCCACGGAAATTACCTTAGCCATGAGGTATGTTCACAAGTTACATTCTTTTGCAAATTTCATGGCGTTGCCGGAGAACTGGTCCCCGCCTGTCTTTTCATCCACTGATAATTTCGCACCAACCCGGGGTTTCCCTCCCCTACCAAAATCGGGAGAGTTAGAGGGCCTCAGAAGAGAATCTTCTACATAGAGTTTGATTGCCAATCTGAGCTTAACCTTGGGTATCAGAACTTGGAAAATGGTGGCGCGGACCAGTTCTCACGTAATCATTTCATGGCGAAACAGCTTTCACTATTTCGCCCTTCTGTTACCGAAACAAAAATGTAGCACATTGTTTTGACTGAGAATAATAAGCTCACGATACAATGATGCTAATGTAAATGGTAATAGCTCAGAGACCTTTGCAGACTTGAATCACCCCAACAAGGAAAATATGAATGAGCTGCAGCTACCCCAAGGATGAACGGAGGTCCGCGTTCCGAAACTCGCAGTTTCGCGCATTTTTGGCATTGCGCTTCCCGCATTTGGAAAGCCTGAGAACGTGCTGCGGAACGCGAAAATACCGGGTCATCTCAGTCGGAAAAGGGGGATGTCAATCGACTTGACAGCGCGGCTGGGGCAGGGGAGCACTCCAGCTGGCACACGTGGCGCGCGAAGGAGAACCACTGCGTTCGCGTCGTTGGGGCGCAATAACGCCGGGATCATACATACATTAACGCGACACAATCCTTACCTACCAAAAATCGATATGCCTGATCTGCACCGTCGCTGAACGAGGAAAGTATGATCCCGGCCTAACCATGGGCACCTGAAAAAACAACTAGTTGGCGCTCGGTCAACGCGCCCCAACGACAACTTGAATGCAGCGGTTTTTCGTCGCGCGCGCCACACGTGCCAGCCCAACTGCTTCTTAGCCCCACCCGCGCTATGAATTCGATCAAAATCACCGAAAAAAAAATTTTTGAACTTTTCGCGCTTCGCATTCTAAAACCCGGGTTTCCGCGCGTTTTCAGGCGTTCCATTGTCGATTTTAGAAACTCAAGAAAAAATTAAGCCGCAATACGAAAAGCAATACCCAAATCTTCATATTTTCATTCTGCTCATCCCTGAGCTACACTGATCGCCAATCGCTATCATATGAGGAATCTGATGAACTACGACTATAACGATCGCTGAGCTGGTACAAAACGGTTTAGGCCCCAATTCTTAGGAATCGCGGTTCGTCGCAACAACAGGCTTTTATTACGAATGAGCGTGAGGCAATCAATCGATACTCATGATTGTCCTACTATCGCATCACACTGCGGTATAAGGGGCTACACTGGAGACTGATCCCAGCATGAACTGGAATTTCGAAAAGTGCTCTGTTGAGTATTGTGGGGAAAGGTAAAAATAAACAATTTCAACATTGAAGAATTCCCTTAATGCACATGTATACATCAAAAACTGCAAAAAACAATTTTTTGGACTAGAACATTTTCAGCCCAAGCTCTATCCAGGAGGGTTATTTGGGGCGCTGAACACGAATATATGGTCCATTTTATATTTCTCAGAAGATTACTGTAGGTTAAGGTAGGAAAAAACCAGTTTTCTACAGTAACCTACAGTAATCTTCCAAAAAACTAAAAATAAATCTATATTCGTGCCCAATGCCGCAAATTACCGCTCCCCCCCCCCCGGACAAAGCAGGGTCAAGGGGGCGTTGCGCAATTTTCCGAAATAGGAGCGAACCCCGCCAACTATTAACTTTTTTTTACAAAAGCCGAAATTTTTGTGACCCCCCTCCCCGAGGCGCGATTTCTGGGCAGTTTATACTTGACTACCAGAACTGTCAGGCGCAGAGCGGGTCAATCGGGGCGTTGCGTAATTTTTCCAAATCGGAGCGACCCCCCACCATCGATGTTTTTCCAAAATCCAAAATTTTTTGCGTTTCCCCCATGCGAGGAGTGATTTTTGGGCAGTTCATATTCGATAACTGAAACCGTCAGACGCCAAAAGTTCATAGAGTCGGACTCAAGTGTCTAAAACCTGAGCGATGCCGCGATCCCTCCCTTCGGTGGCCAAAAATACCGGGAATTTTTGGGATATTATCAGCAAACAATAATTTTTGGTCCGAAATTTTTGCGATCCCCCTAACTTTCTTTTTCGAATTGAAATTTTTGCGACCTTCCCCGTTGCGAAATTTCGCAACCCCGCTTGACCCTGGACGCCGAAAATTCGTTTAGTACTCACGCTCAAGCGTCTTAAACCTGAGTAATGCTACGATCCTTCCTTTTGGTGACCAAAAATATCGAGACCTTTTGGGATACCTTCATAAAATTTTCATTTTGGAACCGAAGTTCCAACGATAATCATCAGAAATTTTCATTTTCAAGATGAAATTTTTGCGACCCCACCACCCCCGCGAAATATCGCAACCCCGTTTGACCCTGGGACAAAGTTTGGGCTAAAAGTGTTTGAATTTCCAATAGTCAAAGAGGGTTTTTTGTCGTTTTCGATCCACCCGGGTGCATTAAAGAAATGTAACGATCTTCAAATTGTTTCTCTTTTATCCCCCTCCTCCCCACAGAATGCAACAGATCATTTTTTGAAACTCAAGTTTCCGCTGGGATAAATCCCTGGAGTGGCATATATAAATGCGGCGGCCAGGGTAGGGAGGCGCAACGTCACGTGCACGCATCGCAACTTGAATTCAAATCGTGGCGCATGCATGCGGCGTGAGGCTCCCTGACCATCGCTGCCGCAATCATGCATGCCACCCCTGGTTAGTGGACGTTCCAGGTTCTATTTAATTCCAGATTCCGCGAGAAAAAGCTCCAATAGAAACAACCCAATTTCGAAGTCAACTATAATAAGCGCACCGCGGATGCGCTCTGTAGCTCCATTTTTCCTGTCATTAACCCGTACATTCAAATTATTCTCTATTTGATGTTTCTTTTTGGATTGAAGTGTAACCCGCAATGTAGGCAAATCGGAAAACCTTACGGTCATCAATTTCCTTCATTAGATCAATCATCCAAAAACTATGTGATCCGAGAATATCATAATTCTAAACCAGTTTTTCTCAAAGACAAACATAAGCAATCACTTATAAACTTGCAGCGAAGTTGATAAATCGCTTCAGAGTGATGAAGTCGTTGTCACAAACTTGGATGAGACAAAATCTCCATAGCCACGAAAAGTTACAGAAAAGAAACGATCCTTTTATTTTTTCCCATTTTCACTCACGAACAGGGTTGAACAGGCCGTTGCGACCAGTGACCAAAGTTTACAACCCCTGGTGACCGAAGTTTTGCGAACCCCACCTAGGATGCAAAAATTTTCGTGACCAAGATTTTTACGACCCCGAAGCTAATCTTCATTCAAACTGTTCAGAATTCATACGCGACTTACTACTCTTGCCTCACTCTACCTTTCCGGGTGGCTTGGAGACTAACCCCATTTTTTCGAGAATTTTACGAACCCCCAATTTCATTTTTTTTCCGAAAAAATCCGAAATTTTTGAGACCCCCGTTGCGACCGGTCGCAAGCCTGCCAGACCCTGCTCACAAACTACCTCAAAAGTCTTTTTTTTTGAAAATTTACAATAGTCTCCCCAAAATCGTCGAGAATGGCCGAAAACTCACACCACCCTTTGATAACTCCTTGTTCTATGTGATAAACTTGCATGTTCCTGGCAACCCTACCTCCACGCAGCTCATGAAGCGCTCAAGGGCCGCTAACAATGTGCATCACAGTTCAAAAACGCCGTCTCGATTACCACGTGCTTCTCGCACCCAGCATCGCGATTGCACTTTTGACTCGAGAAAGCAGGGAAGATTCAAACATTACTTGAGAAAGAGCAATAAATTGAACAATAAGAAATCTGAAACTATAAACGTTTGATTTTCCTTGTTTTCTAAAAAAAAATCTTCCACCGAAGCAAATGAAAATAGCCCTGGAAAAACACATAACATAAAAACTGCCAATTGAAAGAACCTCCTTATTCCAAGATCTTTCAAAAGCGCTCTCATGAACCCTTATCAGTAGGTCAAATTAAGGGCAGCATACTGGTTCGAAAAAGTTGTTCAGGGGTGGCATGCATGAACGCTGCGAAGAAGGTCAAGGAGCCGCTCCGCGTCCCGTGCGCTCAGCGTCGGGCCACGGGACGGCCCCGAAGTGCGTGGCGTATATTAGTGTATCGCGACGCAAGTGCGTGTTCAACTACAAACTCTGTGCGCGCATTATCTGTAATCCCAGTCGCGTTCGCTTCCAATTTTCGAGCATCCCTGGATGACAAACAAGTGTCAGAAAGCGACTGGGATGACAAAAAATACCGCTTAGCGTAGCTTGCTGTAGAAGGTGCGTTTACGTCCGCGACACACCAATATACGCCATGCACTTCGGGGCCGACGCGGAGCGGCTTCTTGACCTCCTTCGCAGCTTTCATGCATGCCGCCCCAGATCGTGGAGCTACTGGAGTTGTATGCCTCCAAACAGAATGAATGTCCCATTGCAATCGTCACAAACGAGCGAAAACTTCTATATTTGAACCATATCCAATCAAAAAAATCCCAGTCCCTACCCATTGACTTTGCAGCCTCCGCCCCTCGATACAAACTCGTCCACACTGATTGTTCGTATACGGTCCCTTTGGCTAGTTTTTGAAGCTTCCAACGACCTACAGGCCATGAAAATCTATTAGCTTCGCTTACACAACCACTACACCGCTGGCTCCCCTGTTTCTGCTGATCGGGCATGCCGCGGTGCAACTCTTTCACTTTCCCTCCATAACAGAACAACCCGTTATTCCTCCATCTACATCCAGTTTTCGTCGATCTTTTTGTCAGTTTCCTATATAAACAATCCCGAACATTCGATTTATGTGATAAAATCGACACAATTCTTGAGCGTATATGCTGCCTTTCAATGGGTATGGACTGCCACAAACTTCTAACCAAGGAGACTTATAACCCGTGGGAATTTCGAAGCCTTTCATGCGAAAAAAATCACTCAACACCGGCTCCTACACCCAATTCCGTTCTTAAACGAATGGACAGGAAACTAGCCTTTGATCCTTCCTATGTTTGTGCGTGGTGCAGATTTCAACCATACGCGCGTATAAAACTATTAGCGGAGCGCTCATTGTTTACATTTCTCAATTCAACTCGCACAGAGCAAACGTTGCGACACCATCGATTGAAAGGACTACATGAACCTCCCACGGGACAGTAACCGTTTGACCCTGACTGAGGCTTACCTAACATTTCCCGAGGGCTTCTATATAACCATGTTTAGATAGTGGTACGTATGGGACATAGCATTATTGATAGTCCGTTTTCTAAATCCCCTGAATGCCGTCGAGATTTACAGAAGATTTCCGAAAGTGGGCATTTTTATAGCTTAACAAAGAGAAAAGGTGTAAACGAATGGCAATTCTCAGATCGTCCAAAAAAATGTCTCGGGTTTAGCTAAAACTTGTTTCTAGACCTTGTTTTAGGTGCTGGATACGAATCTGAGGTCCATTTCTCAATATTTTACAAATTTCGTCCTATCTGGTCCGAAGCTTAAAAATGGGGGGGGGATTTTGCAGACCATACGCGACTTTTGATGACTTCGAGAATGTTACGATGAAGTCGTCTTAAAACTCCTACATAGAGGTTACAGACTACAAAACGGAGAAATTCACATGGTTCCTATGCGTGCTGATGCGAAGCGGAGGTTAGAGACAGTGAGAGAGCGGAAAGCAGACGGAGGCCCAGGGGTCACGCAAGCCGCACGCGCCTCGAATGATGTGAATTGCGACGTTTTATGGAGGGTATTTGGGCCGCCTTGCACAGATCTGTGGTCGGTTTATCACTTGAGTTACGGTATGTAACGGTGGTTATACGGTAGCTCGGTCAGACTCAGATTTGACTCAAAATTTCTCTGTGGGTATTAATTGGAAAGCCGAACACGAGGTCTATTTTTCGATTTTCGAAACTTTGAGGTAAACTACGCCCGCTAAAAGGCGTTATGCCTACCGTAACCTACAATATCCCTATGTCTGGTGAGGAATAGTTCCCCGATGAGGTTCAGCGCCCTAAATAACCACCAGCTGAAAGTTTTGAGCCGAATTCGAAATTTTGTCTGATCACCCCAAAAATCTCCTGAAGGGAATTACCTTTTTGTGAAACAATGAAAATGCCATTTTTTGGAATCCCTGCAGCCATTTAGGGAATTTCCAGCACGAGTCATTTATGTCACGTTACTGACCTACAGCAACAAAACCATGGTTTTCCAAACAGGGTCAAGAGTGGCGTTGCGTAATTTTTCGAAATCGGAGCGACCCCCCATCAAATTTTCAAAATCACCATAAAATTTATTTCCAGAATTTCCGCGACCTCCCCCCCCTCCCCTAGACACGATTTCTTCATAAATCAGAGTATAGATTCTTCGGATTTCCGAGTCCTTCGATAAAACCAAAATAATCAATATATTTGATTACTAAAACTGCCAGACGCCTAAAATTCGCCTTAATTAGACTCAGGCGTCTGAAAGCTGAGCAATGCTAAGATCCTTTCCTTTAGTGACCAAAATATCGAGAATTTTCGAGATATCTTCACCAAATTTTAATTTTTGGTCTGACTTTTTTTGCGATCCCCCCCAGCTTCATTTTCAGGTAAAATTTTTGCGACCCCCCCCTTACCTACTGTTGCGAAATTTCGCAATCCCGCTTGATCCTGCTTCCAAATCGTCAGGGGGGTGGGTAAAATAGTCCCTAGTGAATGAATCCCAAAACACAGGAGTTAGACTAAACAACGAAAAATCTAGCACTTACTACAAAATAGATCCAATACGCATATAAAAGAGGAAACTAGAATAAAAAAAAGAAAAAACACACAAAATGCTAGAAAACGCAACAGTCAGAAAATGACACTAAAAAACACCCCAACTTACATCAGGATCAAAGTCATTGTCCAGTTCTTCCAGTTCCTCAATGCTCAAATTAGACAGCAGACCGTCAATATCGTGGTCATCAAGGTCCTAAAGGGGTCGGAAATTTGTAACAAGAACTATCAAGACACGGAACAAAAGAAAAAGTAAGGCATGTGTCAACCTGGCCATTCAGAATGTAACTCATCCGAACTCAAGACCTCCGACTAATAAAATGCATGCGCCTCCTTACTACATCAAGAAAAAGGCTACCATCGATCAACTTTCTACGTCTAGTAGGATGCACTGATCAACTGCTTGACTAGATGACAACACTGTCTGCAGCGTCATGATAAAGCGTGGTTGTGTAATTTTTCAACGGGTAATCAAGGGGTCGAATAAATTTTGACCCAGAAATAGAATTTTTCGGGCCAAAAACGCTAATACGGAGAAGGGATCGTGAAGATTTTGGTCACTCAGAGGAGGCGATCGTAGCTCCGCTGAGATCCTTCACAACGGCTCGCTTGACCCTATGCAGTGTAGCCATTACCTTGAGCCCTCTGCCGCTTAGCTTCGTCTGCGAGATCGGAGGATGTCGGGTGGGCTTCGATTTCGGACATGACGTCACGCTGAACGTCTTCTCCTCCGAGTAGTAGCTGAACATTCATTTTCTTAGATTCAAATACAGAAGTGATTCAAACTCTCACGAATTTGGTGGTGCAGATATAACCTAGGTCAATAATAATGCTCGCAAGCCATATTATTCCGAAAAATTATATAACCCAGAAATTCATTAAAATAATACAGAATCACTTATGTTTATACCCTGTCCCAAACGAGATGGCAAGCCTAGAGTCCAAAGAAGCAGCCCACCGCCCACTGCGTCTCTGACATTTTAGTATTTTAGCAGGTTGTTGACTTTCTCACTTCATTTTCTTACATATTCCATTACTCTGTTGCGTTCTTTTGTATCGGAATGCTCGTTTTATTCACTCTCGATACATATTTTGTTCTTCACGTGGCAGGGAAAGTTTTTCAGGATATGAATAACAGGTCGGAGCGCACAGAGTCGTCTAACCCGTTGATTTCACCGTAAACTCTATACAGCCGAGCTGTTTTAACTTGTATGGAGCCACTATTTCCCTTTAAAGTTTGGTTGCAGTCTCTATAGTGTCTCAGACAACTTTAACATCGATCCAGATGCTTCAGGTCGCTGATAATGTCAGAGACGCAGAGGACGGCGCGCTGCTTCTTTAGACTCTAGGCTTGCCATCTCGTTTGGGACAGGGTATACCCGTATGCCGTACTCTACCAGCGAGCGCTTGCCGTTAGCTGACGGATAGTAATCTCTTTTTGATCATACATAAAAATTACATCTGCTCTTCTACTTAAGCATTTACGGAAAACCGAATTATTTCTCAGTTTTTCAGACACCATGACTGTATTATTTCTTCCCAAAATTTTGCATGAGAATAGCGAAGAGGAGAACCAACTTGGGAGAACAAAACAGAATAGAAACAACAGCGAGTTTAGATCGGAAATCGAATATACTGAACTGCAACAAAAATAATGGCGAAAGAAAAACGAAAAACTGAGCCAAAGATAGCCCTTTACAGCCCTCAAACTTGGTTGAGCTATGCCCGCCTCGCCCACTCTCTCAAAGACCAAAAAAAAGGGCGGGTGGGGCATAGCGCATACAAGTATGAGGGCCGAATAGGGCTATCCTTGGCTCGTTTTTAGCCGTTCTTTCGCCATTATTGTTGTAATGAATCGATGCGCTTGGCCACGACAATTTCACCGTGCCGCACTAAATTTGAGCACCTACCCGGAGTTTCGCCCCCCGCCGGAAGCAGGAGTCATCGAGGCACGGAAAAAAGTGCGTGGCCAGGTTCGATATTGTGCTTATCTGAGTGAAATTCCGGTCCGCAATTGCGTCTCGACACGCTTCGCGGCCGCGCGCTTTCGAGTCGGAGGAGTTTCCAACGCCGCAGCCACCGATTTGTGGACTCTAGGCGGGTTTTAGAAACTGGAAACTAAACAAAATTGAAGAAAGCTGTATAGAAAAGCCATATCGAGTCAACTTTGGCGCTGGAAACCCGACTGACTCTAGCGCGTGCGGCCGCAAAGCGTGTCGAGACGCAATTGCGGACCGGAATTTGACCTAGATAAGCACAGTACCACAGTGCCCCCAAGGCCACAAAGCACCTCCCGGTACATTCGATTTCAGTGAAAAAGTCTCAGGCCAATTTTTTATCCTGAACACTGCCTTTAAGGACAATCTCCCGAGTATTGGAGAATAGCAAATCTATAACGCGATAAGGAGGAAACTCCTAAGAAACGGCACCAAATGCAGCACGAGTTATTCTTTTTGAAACGTCTAAACCACTTTAGCTTGTAAAAATGGAGTACATCCAAAAGAACTAGCGTAATTGAAAACATGGTGACTTTGAGTAGATTTGATCATAGGGGCCACTTTCCTTCCAAGAATTTTATTTTTATTTTCGAGACAAGAAACTTGGAGGATCAGAAAACAGCGAGATTTTCACTTAGCATAGTATCATTCGCGGCTTGCGCGGAGCGAGCGGCGAGACAGCGCGGAAAGTAAGGGAAATGATGGGAAGCAGCAGAAGGGCCTTTCAGAGTGATGTCACTGCGAAATTCGCGGCGTCGCTCTCCACAGCGAGGGGAAGGGCTCCATGGCATTGCTCACCTGCGTGCGTACGCGTCACGGCCCGGTGAGTGTCGCGCGCGCGGCGAACGCGGAAAAGTCGCCATCGTGTGGGAGAGTCATCTGCACCATATACGGCAAAACAGTTATCGTTAGCTGCATAAAACGAACACAGCAACTCAAATAGTGCCTCAAAACGTCCTGCTTTACTTGATTTCACTTGAATGCTGGGATGTCGCGCCGCCGCCCTTTCCCCGCGACGCTCACCGACTGCGACGCAGAACGCACAGGTGAGCAATGACCACTCCCCCGAGAGAAAGTGCGGGTGGCCATCACTTGTCGCCGAATCATATTTGTCTCTGCGCCTCTTAAGGGCCTTTCAGAGTGGCGTCGCAGCGAAACTCGCAGTCGCGTAGAAGGTGTGATGGGGGAGGGAGCGCTAAGCAGCGCGAACGGTGCCACGCGACGGGGGCGAACGCAGCGCTTTTAGAGTGTGCGAGCTGAGCGAGTCTCGCCGCGAATGGGCAGCGACGTCGCGCGATGGGAATGGTTTCGACCATTTTTGTCGCTGTCGCTGCCGTACCGCCGCAATTTCTTCGTATTTTTAGAGTTCCTTTGTTACTATCTGCCCATTGACCCTCTATAAAAACATTTATATCGCTTATTTATTATTTTTTGAACTGAACTAACCGCGACGAAGAGGTAAGAGACGCAAAGACAAAAATATGATTCGGCGACAAGTCATGGCCAAGCCCACTTTCTCTCGCTCTGGAGACCCTAAAAGCCCCTTTACCTCTTCCCAGCCATTATATAGTTCGAATCAAAAAAAACATGAAATACGCAAAATAAGCGTTTTTACAGAGGTTTAATGGGCAGATAGTAACAAAGAAAAACCAACAAACACGAAGAAACTACGGCGGCACAGCAGCGACAAAATAGCTTGAAACCATTTCCATCACGCGAAGTCGCTGCCAGCTCGCGAACAGGATCGCTGCGCCCGCGCACTCTAAAACCGCGGCGATCGCCTGCGTCGCGCGGCACGGTTTGCGCTGCAAAGCACCCGCATCACTAACATCGGCGTCGCGACAGCTAATTTCGCTGCCCCGCCACCCTGAAAGGCTCTATACACGCGCAAAAGCACGCAACAAACGGAAATGAATTCAACTCTGAAACAAGTACATGAAGAAAGGGCCCGTTTTGGAGCGAAAACATATATTCCACACTACAGTCGGCACGGATAACGCAACAACCCAATGGTTCTTCCGCGTGCGTGTGCGGAGCGAGGTTTGAAGGAATAATCGATCATAATTAGCCGCGGTATTTGCCTGTATATATACTAAGATTTTATGGCTTATCATCCTAACATTTCTGGCTCGAAGGACTCTTATTAACTCACATGTTTTTGACTGAAACAGAAAAAAATTGGCTATAGTCAAACGGAGCTCTGAAATGAGTTCGAATAAATTTGGAGCAGGTTTTTATTCGTGGCCTCTCCCCCCCCCCCACAGGTCAATTTTGCTGCAAATCCATTCACGTCACAGAGGACTAGACCATCTTTAGTTTTTCTTCGCAAATGTGATCCGATGAACACATGTTACAGCACTGAAAGCCATACACTGGAGAGCGAATTGAGGTAGTTAAGAGAAAAACAAGCCTACCCATGATATATCTGAGATCTCGGGATCATTGGCCGAGACAGTTCGGACATTGTGTGAGGATTTCAGGTCGATACAAGCTGTCGGGCCGAATCGGGTCGACTGTATTGAGGAGGGTTCCGCGCACGCTGAGACCCCACTAAGCAAACACTCGACGGGAAACGCGCCGACAACTCGACCACCGCTATTAACACGAGAATTACTGCTCGACAACTTACTCGGTTTTACTCATTTGGATTTGAGGAGAAGAGGATTACTGGGAGCACGTGAACGGACGGGACCACAAGGCGGCCGTTTCCAGCCGATCGATATCGCAAATGTTCGGCTTAGCTGAGTATCGAATGCTGGCGGTGTGGTGAAATACGCAGCCAAAGTCCCCGTCGTGCAGTTGTGGTAGCTTGCTCGAGGCGCTAGTACAACTTCGTGAGGTCATCGGCCATTCATCATTCCTGGGTTAGACGTAAGGGTCACGTCAGGAGATGCCCTGCAGGTGTACTGCTTTGCAGGGTGCCTGTGACCTCCTTAAAACACCCAGTGAATACGGGATAAGCACCCCTCTGTGACAGATTCCAATTAGGTGACGTTTTGGAGATCTCTTGACATCTATCTCACCTCGAAAATCATCGTGATAGAATGCTATAATCTCACAAGAACAACGAAGAAGATTTCGGATCCCAAAAACTACCGGCCCATCAGTATCACGTCTATCTTTGCAAGGCTTTTTGAAAAAGAAATAAAAAAAGAATTATGGCTCATCTAGAGGAGCACTCCATCATCTCGGAACACCAAAATGGTTTTCAAAAGGGTAGAGTTTCTCATCGTAAATTAGTAAACAAACTAGAAATAGTGGGTATCCATCCGCGTATAGTGGCTTGGGTTCGTGCTTTTCTCACGGGCAGAACTTTCAGGGTCAGGCTTAGTAGTACGTTCTCCCTCTCGCTTTGCAGTCCTTAGTGCTGTTCCCCAGGGAAGAGCGCTTTCACCAATTCTCTTTAATATTTATACGTATGAACTTCCCTCGATCATATCCTTGAACAACGTCGGCTGTTCGGCATTCGCTGATGACTTTAAGTTGTTTAAACCTATTTTGACAAAGGAAGATTCGAGTGTTTGCAAACAGCTCTTGATGATGTAGCCAAATGGTTGAATGAATGGAAATTGCCGCTTTCCAGCGAAAAGACTAAAGTGATGAAGCTTGGTAAGAGGCGAGTTAGTGGCTTCTATACTATCGACGGTTTGCAGTTGAGCGAGGTCAGCAAGATTAAGGACCTTGGTTTTCTTATCAAGGATGATCTTAATTTCGATGATCACTGCCTCCAGGTCACGTCCACGGCTAATAGGATGATGCACAGCGCGTTTCGGAGCACTATCAACTACTAATGCAAACGTGCTGACCGAGGTGTATAAAACGTGCGTACGTCCGCTTATGGAGTATGGTTTGGGTTTGAAGTTTTTAACCCATACAAAAAAAGGATCCATCGGCGCGCTTGAGAAAGTCGACAATACTTTTACACGTAGAGTTTTCTTCAAGACATCGTGGTTTCAGACTGATGGTAACGTGTGTCATGTCACCAGGAACGCTATATTGGGCCTAACCACTAGAGTATATCAAACGAATAATATCGATTTTCCAATTAACTCGTATATTTTCTCAGAGACGAGATGGTTTTTTTTTTTTTTTTTTTAACTGCCCTTAGTATCAAACATTACGTGAGGGGCAAGGTTTCCATGATTGATGAAAAAGTAAATTTCTGTTCAATCACAGAATTGCTATAACCATTTATTCGATTATTCGAATAAAAACTCAATCAATTGGCTTTGGCATGTTAATTAATGGACGAAACCCCACCTTTTTATCAAATATGGAAACCTTTCACTTACCCTAATGTGTGATAACAAGTGCTGTTGAAACCAGTCCGATCATGAAGAGAAAACTAGATTTATTCGAAAAAATCGATAATATTCGTTTGATATACTCTACTAACCACTCTAGAGCGCAGGAGAAGTAGGTTTGATATGATAATGATGTATAAGATCATTCATGGGAGTGCTGGTATCAAGGCTAGCCGGCTGTTCAACCTTAGACCATCAACCACTAGGGGAGCACCGGTGAAATTGGGCCTCGTTAGGGCCAGGCGGAATGTACGACAGCACATCTTTGTCAATAGGGCGGGGTCTGAAATCAATAAACTACTTCGATCAGGTTTGGTAGTGGGGAAACTCAGTGAATTCAAAAAGACACTTGAGTGTTATCTGTTGTCCCAGGAGTTATGTTTGTATAGTGGAGTCCACCAAGAGTGTCTCATTTACTTATCAATAAGAAGCGGTCGGCTGGAGATCAATGTGCATGAATCCCATACCAGCACGCTCGATACCGACTGAGCGAGAGCGGTTGTGCTGCAACGAGATTCATGTTCATTGATCTCCAATCGACCGCTTCTCATTGATAAGTAAATGAGACACTCTTGGTGGACTCCACTATAAGATCCCCTTTCTTCATGATGCCGGTGTATGCCTAATAGTCAGTTGATCCATTTGCTTTATTATTGCTGTTCGACTAATTTTGGTGCCTTTAGTCTCTTAATTGCCGTTGGGTATTTCTTTCTCTTTTTGTTGTTGTCTTTGGCACGGTTCTAACGTGTAATAAGTAAATCAATCAAACATGGCTTTATCAAGCGAAAATCGAGAGGGAAATCTGCTCGAAAGTTTAAGGCCGAAATCATACTTCGAGCGACGCGACACAATGTTTGCCATCAGGGAAGAGCGGAGTTTCGCGTTCCAAAACCCGCGAAAAACGCTC
Source organism: Aplectana chamaeleonis (assembly GCA_029168955.1). NCBI lineage: Eukaryota > Metazoa > Nematoda > Chromadorea > Rhabditida > Cosmocercidae > Aplectana > Aplectana chamaeleonis. The sequence continues at coordinate 14,766 of JAPDOI010001015.1, read as the reverse complement.
GGAATGCGAAAGTATCGGGTCATCTGGGAGGAAGAAAACATTAGACGATTTCTGAACTTTTCCGCGTTTCGCATTCCGAAAACCGCATTTCCGCGCATTTTCAGGTGTTTCGCGCCCGATTTCTGAAACCGAGATAAAAATTTTGTTCCGAAACCCGAAAACCGACTTCCGAAATTCCATATTTTTGTTCCGCTCATCCCGGTTTGCCACCAATATCTACCGAAAATCGATATGCCTGATATGCACTGTCGCTGGTCGCGGGATATATGATCCCGGCCAGGAATGTGCAGCAAACGATTTTGCGAATTCGGCAAACGGAAATCGACAAAATTTGCCCAAAAACGGCCAGCAAACGGCAAAATAAGAAGATGAAAAACGGTAATAATGTTCTAGAAGTAAGGGGGTAAAAATTACTATATACTGTGCTTATCTGGGCAGAATTCCGGTCCGCAATTGCGTCTCGACACGCTTTGCGGCCCGCAGCCGAGTTTCCACCGCCAAAGCGAACTCGATGTGACTTTTTATAGTTTTTTCCAATTTGGGTTGGTTTCCAGTTTCCAAAACCCACCTAGAGTCAACAGATCGGCGGCTGAGGCGCTGGAGACTCTTCCGACTCGAAAGCACGCGGTCGCAAAGCTTGTCGAGACGCGATTGCGGACCGAAATTTGGCATTTCGTATTTCAGTGGCAGGTTAAGACCGAGTTAAGAGATAGTTTCTCAATAACACCAAAAGAAATTGAACCTCTAACGTTGGAACAATACCACGTATAAAAAACAGTGAGTGTCCTATTCAACACAGGCAATAAGAATGTTGCGGCGAAAGCATAGTGAATTTTTAAGATTCTCTAATTTTAACCTTTTTGAAATAGTAGTCATTCATCTGTTTTGTGTGTCAAACATCGCACAAAAATCTCTCTGGCTACAGTGTGATGGGGTCAAATCTTTGAGCAGCTTGCGCGCAGTAAGTAATCGAAGTCAAACCCACTCACACACTCGCGCCCGTCGGTGGCCGGTTGAGAGGAGTTGATCAGATAGCGTGCTTCCGCCCAAAACGAAAAAAAGGCGGGCATGGCCCGAAAACTCCCCCATTCATGCCAAAAACTTCGCGTGTCAACCTCCCACCGACCCCTCAATGCCCCACTACACTTGACCCGTGCACACCGAAAACTCTGCCTAATCACCTCCCCCCGACCACTCAGAAGTATGTAGTCAAACCCACATTTTTACACCTAAAGCTCCGTCTAGTCACCTCTCACCGACTACCGTCTACCGCTCCTGCAGTCGCGGGCGTCGGTGGCAGGTTGAGAGGCAGGATTGGCGATCCAACCTGCCATCGACGCCCGCAAAAGCGTTGATTATCAACCAAGATAGCACAAACACGTCACCTTCTAGTGCAGCGTACATTGTGGGCTGCCATTTCCGCGCCCTGCACGAGAGATTATTAGAGAAAGGCAGTGCGGACACTGCAGCAAGTTGCCGCGAAAACTCCGCCAGATTTGAAACATTGTCACGAAAGCTCCGGCAGTCATGAAGCATGCCGGAACCTCCGCCAATCAGCCATATCGGATCATTTTCATTGAGAAAGGGGCGTTTTAACCTGCCCCCGACCCCGCGATTGCCCTCGGTTCGCGCGCACCACAATTTAGAGTATGATGCAATCCAACTTAGGAGAGTGAGCAGCCGAAATTTATTAAAAAAATGAAGAGTTTAGAGGCAGAGTTTTCGACAAAATAAATTGTTGTGCTCTTCACATGGAATGGTAGATCTGGACATCACAAAAGTGAAAATTAGTTAGAAAAATTGGAGAAAAACGCTTAGGAACAAGTTATTGCTTGGAGTACTTCCGTCCGCAATTATCGAGATTTCTGTAGAGCATGTTTTGCCGTCTTCTATCTTTCTTCCTAAGTAATGGCTGAGCACATTCAGAGACTACTGGCTACTTTAAGAGCAAAATAAAAGACGGATAAGCGATCGTTAATTGGGGAGGTGGCCGACATCAGTAATTAGCCGTCCTGGCTTGTTTCTTTGTGTTTTTCCTGCGGAATTTCACTTTTTTTCACTTATTTTTACTTTTGTAATTATTAGACCTACGTTTTCATGAAAAGAGCCCAAAAATTGTTCATATCGCGAACCCTGCCTTTACTGTGATGTTGCTTTAGGTGATTGCTTTCTAAGAAGCGTGGCAGCCACGCCGCTTCGCGGCGTACTTTCTGGCGTGTCTCACGGCGTGTTTACTATTCGACCGGAATATGGATAAAAGATACCAGCGTGTACAAATGCTGCTGAAAAGTACGTCTTCGGACAGTCTTGGGAGAAATCTAGAAAAGCAGCTCCATCTTTGACAACCCTCTCCCCCTACGACCTTTTGAATCTCTCCTGAACTGCATGAAATTTTGCTTACACTCCAAGACTAACTCACAATCAGCGAAGTTTTGCACTCATCCACCGGCCCTAAGTGCACTCCCAGCGATTTCCCGGCTCATGGCACGTTCCCAGTTGGGTCCCCAAGCTTTCACGTCGCTCTGCGCGCTCCCCAGTGAAATATAGCATATTCTATTGTCAACGGTCACCGGTGAACTCCTATCCGTTTGATATGATGCAATACGATCTCAATGGGAAGATGTGTTTTCACATATCCGGAACAAATTGAGACATTCACTGTTTTTCCTGAAATCGTTGTGTTCAAGGAGTGGGCGGAGATCACGGTACTCTTCCAGACAAGTGGATCTACACGAGCATCACCATACGATACTAGTCATTGCTTACGGGTCGTTTATACTTCCGCCGCCTAGCGGCGCTGCGAAGCGCAATCCTATGATATTTATCACGCGGCGCCGCCCGATCAATATTATAGAATTGCACTTCGCCGCGCCGCTCGGCGGCGGAGGTATAAACGACCCCTTAGGTGTGACCGATCGCACTGTAGGTTACACCAAACGGCTTAAAGTTTTGAATGTACGTATGGCCTGTCTCTTTCCTTTTGAACCAGTCGTATCACGGCTTGTCGGGCTTACCATGCGCATCCTAATCGCGGCGTTTATTATCTATTGCGCACTTTTTTTTTGCCGAATTTTGTCGAGAAGTGAGAGGAAAAACGGCAAAAGACAATCGACAAATTCCTCCGAAAACATCCGGCAAACGGCAATTGCCGCACACCCCTGATCCCGGCCCAACACCTGAGACCGCGTTTCCACATTGCCCATACACGCCATGAACTCGATTTTTCGTCGTTTTTTTTAAGATGTCTTTTAATTGTAGCTGGAAGATTTCTATCAAAAAGAACCTATATTATTGGTGGGCAGACATGTGGTACCTTGAAACACTTTGATTCCGGTTCATTCATAACGAAACTCCCAGTTTCAATACCCACTGAATTGATCGGCTTTGGAGCGCGCCATCTGTGGCGCAGATTAGCCGTGGGGCGCACGGGCCCTTGATGGCTGTTATGTCGTCTCCTGCGAAAAGAAGTGCGCATCAGGATTGGATATTCAGAAAACAACACGATTTATTGCGATAGTGAAGGATCTGCAATTGTTGGTACTCGCAAAGCAAAGGGTTTGGCATTTGCTTACAGTGATAAACTTGATTTTTCAGATCATTTGGCGACAAGATCGAGAAACGCCCTGGGAAGAACGTTTCAAATTCTTAAAGGATTAGCTATGTTACCTCAGATAAGAAAAGTCTTCTCCTACTACAGTGCGTTTCATAACTATAAAGGCACCCTATTTTCTTAGGGTAACTGGACCGATAGATAGTTGCGGGCACCTTTTTGCAGATTCGGAGACTTGTTTTCTTCCGTATACACTAGTCCACAACAAATTCCCCCGCAAAATTTATTTTTAGCAGTTTTTTTTCACTGTTTCAAAACTATAAATGCACTTGTCTAAACGTTTGTACAACTGCGAATAAGTGATTCTTCATTGCAAATCGAAGTGTATCGGAATCTCCCCCGTGAAATTCAATTTCGAAAACAAGGTTACACATGGAACTTCCTAAGTTTCATATCAGCGTTGGCCTGCTTCCTTATCATAAGCCAAGAATTGTACCTTAGAGCTCATCAACGCTTCTATGGTGCCTCTAACCTGGATGAATCTTTCTGAATAACACGCCCCAGGTAGCATTAATGGAATTGATGTTCAGTATATGTGCCAGCTAGCCGAAAAATTGAATATTACGACCTTGGATATAAGCGAAACGAGAGAGACTCACATGGGCAGCAAGATTATCATCCAATCCCAACTTTGATGACTCCGCAAATTTGAGTTGGCATATTTTTCAAAGAAATCACGACACCGTAGGCAACCATCCAGCTCAACGTAAGGGTTTTTAAGACCATCCCAAAGAGCCAATGGGGTCTGCAAACCGTCATCGAGCATGTACTAAAAATTCGACGAAGGTACAAAAACGGCATCTTCTTCAAATGATATCGGGAATAGGGGAAGTCATGGGAGTTGTCCACATTATCACTAGCTCAGTCGAAATAGACACCATGGAGGCGATAAAGTGTCTGGTAAGGACCGAGGTGAAGGCAGGTTCGAGGTTGACGTCTTCACCAATTTAACTGCCAAGATCCTTCTTAGTAGTGAGCACCTGAGCCGCACTTGTATGTCCTTCCGACAGTGCAGGCCTTCTTCTAGTATCTCTGGCAATGTTTTCGATTTGTTTGATCCACCTTCAGACAGACGCTGTGGGAAAATCCGGCTAGGGATTGGCACGGACCTGCGCGAAACTGATCGTGCTACTTGACAACTCTAACCACATCCACCGGTTTCCCCCCGATTTCAACATTTTCGGAATTCCTCTTGTATTCTAGGTTCTACATGTAGCCTGAGGGCGTACAAGTGTGCCGACGCCACTGGCGGAACACCTCAATTATGCAGCGGTTTTTCCAGTGGAGTGCACAGGGTCTTGCAACACCTCCACTTGATCTTGATCTTTGGTAGAGAGCGTCAATTCACGGCAAACTATAGTGAATAGGAATAACACACGCTCCAGTGACGAATGGACGAGCGATTCGGACGAAATCATTGAAAACAACAACCATTTCCTTAGTGACTTTATAGTTTCGAAACAGCGTGAAAAGCTTAGAAAATCTTCACACTAGAAACTGGAGGGCAAGTTATGATTACGTGTACGGAGAGTACTCGGATGCTGAACTAGGTTCTTCTCCTTACAAGTTGTGAGTTTAAGAATTTCAAGAAAACAGGGTGCCTCTATAGTTTTGAAACGCGCTGAATTTACCACCCACAAGCGACCCTTAGTTGAATCTGAAACCTCACTTTTCAATCCATCTCAGAAGGAGGATATTGAAATTCACGAAATGCACAAATTATTTAAGAAATTATCTAGGTACGAAATATCTCAATTGGAATTGGAAAATCACCTAAAGTCCGTCCGAATGAGAATGTGTGCCCTCGCTGTTGGTGTGCGCTCAGAGTTGTAGTGACATAAACTTTTTTCGGACCTCTAACTCGATTAGCAGGTCATCCGAATACCTTTGAGAATGCCGCGTGACACGCTCGCGAACGCGTCGGCGGACATTCTGATTCGGACAGGCTTTCCTCTGCAACGCCAAGTACGCATGGGAGAAATATATTTATTTATTTGTTTATCCGCGGAGGAAAGACAACGCCTAAATGAAACAGTTCCATGAAAGACGGAGAAGTAACTGCTAAACGAAAGCAGAAAATAATCTCCAAGTCCGGTTTTCTTCAAACCTGGGCATTACTAGTATTATTACATTCACTTCTGTGCCGCAACCAGGTTTTTTAACGGTGAAATCGATTTTATTGGCCAGACGTTTCGGCAAGCTCGCCGTTATCAGAGGCCTGAAAATCACGTCGAGACAATTTACCAGCAAATTACACGGTCAAGCGCTTCCTCCATTCCTGCGAGTAGCGACTATCCACAGGAACTTCAGATAGGTGAAAGCTCAGATAACAAGACCAACCCTTTTCGATTCCACCAAGACCAAGCCGCGCTGCAGTTCGTGGACGAATGGGAGCAAGTGAGGCACCATTGAAATCAATAGGATCAATCATTATGCGCGGTGACCACAAGCAGAAGTTAGGAACTCACAACCCACACAGCGGGAGGAACGGTAGGAATTCATTAGTTATTGTCATGCACTCGTTTCGGTTATTGAGCTTCGGATTACGGAGCCGTATATAAAAAGCCTCGAGGGCCTTCCTCACAGCGATGTCCGTTTCCTGAGTGAGCACAGTGCATTTGATATCATAATCAACGTTATTGTGTTGCTCAACTCTGTGTTTACCAAGAGGTGTCAGGAGAGACATACGCCTTTTCCCCGCCAGATGTTCCTTTAGGCGTACGCACAAGAATCTTCCTGTCTTTCCTATATATACCTCATTACAAGCCAAACACTGGAGTTGGTATACAACCCCGCTCCGCGCACAGTCTCCATTTCTTCCATGCGGGCAAGCTACGCAGTTGGTAGTGACACACGACTGATCGTACAGCCTATTTCTGACAAGTTGATGTTTGATATTGTCTCGCGGGATGCTCACGAGGGTAACATCGTTGCTTAGGTCCGCGCGAGCTATGCACCGACGCAACTCGTCATTGATTTTATCCGAAACAAACGGCAGTAGGAGCGGGATCTGATTTTATCCGAAACAAACGGCAGTAGGAGCGGGATCTTGCCATCGCGGGCATTTGGGGAACGATTCTGTTGACCACGCGTGCGACGCTCCGTTGTGTATCCGTTGCTGGTGGCGATATCTCTCGCTAGGCTTCTGGATTCCTCGCGCTCCATGACACCACTACAAACCGTTAGCGCCGTCTTGAACATATTTCCCACTACCGCACGCTTTACGGCTCGAGGGTGCGCTGACTTTGCGTGAAGTAAGATGTTTTTGGTGCTTGTTTTCCGGTACCATTTTACTTTAAATGTGTCACTGAGGAGCTTGACCTGCGTGTTAAGGAAGTGAAGCCATCCATTTTGAGGAGTTTCTCGCGTGAATCTTATGTGCTGGGATTGTTGGTTCAGAATGGTGAACCATTCGTCCATCTCTGTTTGCGCGGATGTTACAACACAACAATCGTCGATGTATCGACAGTACAACGTGGGCAGTCGGTCCAGTATGGGTTTTTCAATTCTGCTCATCAAGCAAACTGCCAGGACCGGTGCCAGACGCTGGCCCATGGCAAGTCCCTTACTTGGGAGTAGTAGCTTCCACACCACTTGAAGATATTGCAGTTTAGGCACTCCTTTACGAGATGCATATTCTGTATCTTGCTCAGACCCAAAGTCACTATTGTCCTCCCATGTTCATCTAGCATCTCGGACAGTGCCTGGAGATCTTCTTGCTTGTTTACGCTCGTGTAGAGCGCTGTAACATCAAACGACTCTATCACGCAGGTTTCATCAATTCTACTAGCTCGTAGGCGATCCAGGAGCTGAGTGGTGTTAGATAAATGCGATGGTGCATCATTGAGCAATTGTCCCACAATCTTGTTCAGGAACCAGGCGATGCGATCTGTTGGCCCTCCCACACAACTTATGATAGGTCTGATTTTATATGTGCTGGCCGTTAGCGAGCTCAAGTCTTCTAATGATAGCTTGTGCGTTTTCAGCAGGCTATAGAACACAGGGCATATTGATTTATCCAATTTCAATCTTCTGAGCAGCTTATCGCTCAGTCCAGCATCTTTTCCAACTTTCATCCATCTATCGTTCAGTCTACTACATTAAATAGCAAACTGCCTTTCTGTGGAACGAGTATATGTAAATGGAAGTGTCGCCGAGATGAAGTTCAGTGATCTCGCGGTCGAGTCACAATGGTGCAACCACGAACTCCCCTCGCTTGTCACTCACCGAAAGACGGATTTCCTTGCGATCGATTCGATCGCGAACTTCTTTAAATCCTTCCCACTGTGAAATGGTGAGATTCCGATTCCGTTGACTGCTGTGTCGGTTGAACACATCTAGTACTCCTGTCGATAATATTCTAAACTTGGTGTCCGCCTCAGGGCACGGATCAGGCTCTCTGTAAAACGATGGCGGGAACGGATTAGGCGTCAACGATACTCGCACAGGGCCGTCATTGGTGTTCTGCCGACTTGCATTTGATAGCCTCCATCTCAACTGATCTCGTAGTTTGTGCAGGCCAGCAACTGTTTTGCGAAACGTGTGAGGACCGACGTTCTGAATTGAAGAAAAGGAAGGTCCAAGGCTCAAAAAATCCAAAGCACTCTCTGATAAGTGCAAATTTCCGATAACTGTTACTCTAGCATGATATGGGTTGCCGACCACTTCTTGACTGTCGGCATGCTGTGGTTGGTGGTATGTTCTCAAGCTAGTCTCGACACCCAACCTGCCACCGACCTGAGCGCTCCTGAGGTTGTCGTACTTTGCGCAAAGATCAGAAGATCAGATTTGGCCCTAGACCGTATAGTATCGCAAATATGTCTCGACTCACCCTCAATCCTCCTCCAACTGCTCACAGGCAAAAGACGACGACAAGAATCTTCCTTCGTAGTACATTTCAACAACATCGAATGCAATAAGTACTGCTTTTGTCTGACAGCAACACCTAGAATACTGCGATAGCTGCTGACAATCCTAGGGTCGGTCTCATCAAGATTACATATCGATCCCAATTTCTTATCTGTGACAAATCTTGGTAATATCCTTGTTGTCCTGCACCGTTGAAGAAATCGGAGTGATTGACGGATGATGACGATTTTTTGACGAAGCGATAGAGCCTCGCGAACCAGACGAAATAGATGTGGCGGGATATTTCTCAATAATCTCCAAGTCCGGTTTTCTTCAAACCTGGGCATTACTAGTATTATTCCATTCACTTCTGTGCCGCAACCAGGTTATTTAACGGTGAAATCGATTTTATTGGCCAGACGTTTCGGCAATCTCGCCGTTATCAGAGGCCTGAAAATCACGTCGAGACAATTGACCTGCAAATTACACGGTCAAGCGCTTCCTCCATTCCTGCGAGTAGCGACTATCCACAGGAACTTCAGATAGGTGAAAGCTCAGATAACAAGACCAACCCTTTTCGATTCCACCAAGACCAAGCCGCGCTGCAGTTCGTGGACGAATGGGAGCAAGTGAGGCACCATTGAAATCAATAGGATCAAACACTATGCGCGGTGACCACAAGCAGAAGTTAGGAACTCACAACCCACACAGCGGGAGGAACGGTAGGAATTCATTAGTTATCGTCATGCACTCGTTTCGGTTATTGAGCTTCGGTTTACGTGTCCGTATATAAAAAGCCTCGAGGGCCTTCCTCACAACGATATGTCCGTTTCCTGCGTGAGCACAGTGCATTTGATATCATAATCAACGTTATTACTTGTTGCTCAACTCTGTGTTTACTTCAAGAGGTGTCAGGAGAGACATACGCCTTTTTCCCGCCAGATGTTCCTTTAGGCGTACGCACAAGAATCTTCCTGTCTCTCCTATATATACCTCATTACAAGCCAGAAACACTGGAGTTGGTGAGCATACAACCCCGCTCCGCGCACAGTCTCCATTTCTTTCATGCGGGGCAAGTTACGCAGTTGGTAGTGACACACGACTGATCGTTACAGCCTATTTCTGACAAGTTGATGTTTGATATTGTCTCGCGGGATGCTCCAAAACGAGGTAACAACATCGCTTAGCTTAGGTCCGCGCGAGGAAGGCTATGCACCGACGCAACTCGTCTGTCCTGATTTTGTATCCGAAACGTCTGGCCAATAGAATCGATTTCACCGTTAAAAAACACTGGTTGCGGCACAGAAGTGAATGGAATAATGAAAGCGAGAAACTCTTTAGAATTCAAATTAGCACCCACACGAAGTCAATTACATAAGCATAAAAACTACATGTAAGCACAAGGCTATGGAATGGTATCTACTTCAACAAGCCCCTTGGAAGTTGGCACTTCAGAGAGGTGAGTAAGAAGAATACTTTTTAGAGAACTTCAGGAAATTTTCGAGCCCATCACTTTGTGTGGAAAGAATCCCTCCTAATTCCGCATGGGCACCAGCTTTCAAAAATTTGTCCTGACTTCCACGTTTGTTAGACGGCAGAACAGAGTATGTGTAGAAGCGCCTCTAGGAGGTAAATCAACCTCACCAAACAAAACATTTTGGGAGAACATGGAGAGGATTGCTCTTTCTCCTACGCACTAACAATAGAGAAAGTTTCAAGGGCCTCCGTTTTGAATGAAACGTGAAGGGACATGGCGGGAATCATTACCGTGTAGCCTGATCCAGGGCCTCCTAGTGTTTAAATATATCTCAGCCAACTTTCCTCTCCTTATGCAAACACTGACGAGCTCTGTTTGGACATCTCTATCAGTACAGTGCACAGGATTATCAGTGTGGTAGTCAATAAAGTGAAGTGCAATAATTTTTTCACCTGGCTTCAAATCTATCACTCCGAGGTGGAAGAATTATAATCACTTCTGAAAGAGAGCAAAAACTTCACTTACGATGACTCCAGGCTCTTTACCAAATCATTGCAGGCCTCGATATACTTAAAGTTTGCGAAGTCCGAGATAGTGCCACTGTAACGCTCAAGTGTTCCAAACGTTAATTTGACGGCAAGTTATTGAAGCAACTGATAAATCGTGGGCGTTTTCTCCTCCTTAATCGAAATCTAAATGCCTACCTTCTAGTATACAACCTGATCTTGCTATGCTAATATTGCTTAATTTCGAAATCTAAGAAATGCCCACCTTCTATGTATACAACCTCGGCATGATATGCTAATATTATTTGTACACGTACCAAGCTCGACTTTTCTAATACTTAAACTTGATTGAGCAATTGCCCAAGATGATAGGTCAAGATTACTTGATTGGAGTAATTGCCTGGCGATGAACGTAGAGTTTTGGCGTTTTTCGCCTAGACGAAGCTTTTCTGGAATGCAAAAAGACACATAAGGCTTTAGCCAAACCAAGCACTATTCCATAGGCTGGTCGAAGCCTGGAATGCAAGAAGACGAACATACATTTTAGCCTGACCAAGCACTATTCCATAGCAAAAGGAGAAAGTCTCTAAAGAAAAATAGACGAAAAACAACGTCGTAAGGCATTTTAAGGGTACTTTAACCTTTGGAAAACAGATTTTCAAGGCCTGCCAGACACCTTCCAGTTGAAGCTCAGATGGCGGGTGAATGAGCGGGACCACATCTGGAACCATCCCACCTCCTTAGCCTTCAAAAGGCTGATCAAGAGACTATAGGGAAGATCAAAATCCACAAAAGGTGAACAAGGGGGCTAGTTCTTGGGTGAGTAGCCACACATTCGTCCTTTCTGTTAATTCTGTGGGTTTCTGGAGTTCATCCAGAACGCACTCCAGAGTTCTGCGAGCAGCGATATCTGGTCCCCCGTGCAAGCGATTCATCGAAATGGTTGTTTTCATCCGTCGTTTTCTCATGTAGAAGTCCGCTGCCAGTGTCGGAACCCAACCGCGGAGCCGTGGCAGCGCGTAGTGTTGAACGTTTTGTGTGCAATAGATAGCAATATCTACGAATTACTGATCAAACCGTATCATTTTGCGGTAAATCGATTTTTTAAATGTGTGTCTCATTTCGAAACTTCTGGAATCACTTGTTGGCTGTTCCTGTAGGTTTTTGTAATGCTTAAGCTATAGCGCTTTATTACTCAAATGTTTGTAATTGTGTATACTCCGCCAACGCGTAGCCTAAATGCCTCACACAGAGAAGACCAGAGATGCCCAGGGTTTCGAGGCATCTAGTCCTGACGCACGCCTGACTTGAAATTTCAGCCATGGAAGCGCCCGCATATTCTTCGTGAGATTCTCGCTACAGCACCCGCATATTCTAGCGCTTATTCTCGTTGCAGCGCACGGTCGATCGACCCACCCAGTCTTGATCTGTACTAGAAAGACGATCCCCGCTGCGATCGAGCGCATCGCCGTTTCTTCCCCACGGCCTGCAGCATACCAGCGGCCAAAATTATCGCCTTGCAAGGTCTTGCAGAGAGCGACACAGGTCACTCCTCCACGAATACTCACAGAGTGTCCAAGTTATCCGTGGGTTGACTTGGCCAACACTGTTTGAACGGCATCGCTGCGTTCCGCGCAGCCAGCGCAGTTTTGAGATTGAATTCAACACAGGCTGTCGCGAAATCCGTAGATTCTCGCTACAAAATTATAGCGAGAATATACGGGTTTAGTGTCAGAGAGAACACTGGCTCGAACGACACAAGAATATGCGGGTTTTAGCTATCGTAGCTAAAACCGCTGAATCTCTTGCTTCGCGGAATGGGGCGGCGTTTCAGGCCAAGGCGCCCTCCGAGGCATCTAGCTACGCGTTGGCAGAATAATTATGTCTTACTTTGCTCGCACCTTTACAATTTCGTTTCGGCCATCTCTGTTTTCCATAAAGTCCGTGCTTATTACTTCGTATGTAAAAACTTTGCTTCTTTTTCAAAGTTTCATCATGTAATCGAGATCATTTCTGATGCGTGTCTGCTGCCTTCAGATGGCACAGTCCAGCCCAGAAACTTGCTGGTTTTCTGTTTGGAGCGCTACCTATTTTGAACGATTCCCTGTGGTTCAAATGATGTCTGTGTGACGCTCGTACAAGACCGTCTGGCACCAGGCTGGCCTCTAGAAATTGACCATAGAATTGTTTGCAAAGAAAGGTGGAGGAGTGGTCCGAGACTTGTAGACTCTTATTTGCAACCAAAAGTACACGAGTTCCACCTGAATAAAGAGAGGCTAAGAATGAAAGGAAGAACGGGCTATTGACCAGAGCCATCGCTCATCTTGCTACTGTGTGGAGAGCTCGAGAAGAACTCATTAAAGGGGCGTGCATAAGTGGCTTCCCTAATGTGAGCGTCCCAGGCAGGGCTTGGCACGCGTGCCAGGTTAACCTTAGGGAGTGCATATGAGACGTTGCAGAGAGGGCAAAGGGGGTGCCTAAACCAAACACCAAAAATAAAAACGAAGCGCATGTTCTGTCAAATTTTAGCAAAAAAATAATACACACTATTCTTCTGATTTGCCATATCTTCTTTCCGCTTTTTGAGTCAGACACTTAAGAATTCAAATTATTGATAGAGATGCAAGTTGTATTCTGCAATAAACCATAGTTGCTGTCGAAGTTTGTTTTGATGAAAGAATAAACACTACTCTGTTATCTTTTTGCAAGTAAGGATTGATGTGGTGTCATGTTTCTTTGGTGCAACGTTCATTGATTACTTGGGTGGCTACCGATTCGAGACAAAGATACTAAGACAGCGCCCAGGAAAGCTATAGTTAAAGTTCAAAAAAGATTAGCGAACAATGTATGGCCTGGGTCGCTCCATTTGGAACCGGTCGAAGCAAGGCTCATCAGACTTATCGTAATCAAAATCCTCTTATCACTGTTATACTTTACCATGACCGACCGCTCCGCTGATTACTCCGCCCGTACTCATCCGAGCAGGCTAGGCTTCATTTCGACAGTTTAAAAGTACAGACAACACAGTCATTATTACAACTAGTCAATAGATTTTTATTCGTGAGTATGAAGCTTGCCAGAAGAGCCAGCTGTAAAAATTGAAGAGACTGCAGGATTTCTATGAAAAACGCGGATGACCGTGCCGTCCTGATTGAGAAGTACCTTTGCACTTAAAGCCCGAGTTTTATCCGCGCTTGATTTCCGTAATCTCTCATAGACTAGGCTTGCCGTGCGATACAGTGTTTGTGCGCAGCTACACAGCGCGCACTGGAGTGGACGCGCACACAATATCATTTTGAAAATGTATTTTTATTACAGAAAGGAGGAGAAAATGATTGAAACAAGTAAATGGAAGGAGGCAGAAAAAGAACACTTTCAATGTATCCATTATAAAAATTTAATGCAAACAAACTAAGTTGGAGCGGAGTTAATTTTTGGACTTGATAATGTTCATTCAAAGCAACCTAGTTGATTAAAAACGCAATAAACATGAGAACTAAGAGCATTGCGAGAAAGAGGAGATTCGTTCAAACATTTTAATAGCAATTCTTAAAACTCGTCCCGGTTTTGTCCCGGTTTTCGGGGTAGAACCAGGACAAGATTTAAAGTCCCTTGAATCACATTAAAAATCGATCTTATTGAATCTAAGTTGTTTTTGCTGAGTTCTCCTCTTTCCCACAATATTCATCGCTCGCATGTTTAATGCTACATTTGATCAACTAGGTTCGTTTGAATGAACCATTGTCACAACTAACTATTTATACCACTCCTAACATTGTTTATTTACAATGAATTTCTAAGTGGGTACATCCAGAATAGACTACCTTTACCATCTCCCATTTCCCTTCAGTTTCAATCCTTTTCTCCGCCCGTTCCGTAATAAAATACATTTTTATTAATATTGTGTGCGCGTCCACTCCATTGTGCGCTATATAACCTGCGTCCCCTGCGTATCGCACAACAAGCTCAATATCAAGGGATTGCGGCATTCTGGGAGGAGTAAAACTAGGGTCTTCCACTCCCTACGCATCACATGAATCCTAACATTCTTCCACAACACAAAATAGTTCTGATTTCCACATCAGAACAATCAAACACAGATTAACTAATCCTTCATATGGGATATACAATCCTTTCCCATAGAGTTAGGTTTATGAAAACATTCGACAGAAAACATTAATTATCATAATAGTAGTAGTTCTGTTGTTTATGGTAATTGTTCAATTGTTTTGTAATGAAAATTGTTTTACCTTCTTGTCATAACTTACCATTTCACTAACAAATTTTCCTCATGGGATTGTTTTGAAGTTTGAAATTACACTACC